>LKNJ01001404.1:0-67410 GCA_002120245.1 Maccullochella peelii | reverse complement strand
TTTTTTTTTTAAATAATGTTTTTTTGCTACAGAGAAAAGTCTTAAACAAGAGACTGTGCTGCAAGAAGAGATAAATGGCTCCCAGGGCACTGATGGAGAGGCACGTAGTCATGAACTGGAAGAGACCCACAGTGCCATGAAGGCACCACAGGTAAATGACAGTTTATTCACTATTTGAGCTAAATGTTTGACATGTGTTTGTAAGCACAGTCAATGGCAAATTCATTGTAATGCACTTCTCAGGAGTCAAGTAATCTCTGTAATATCTTTCAGCATTTTCTTTTTTGTGTACATTTTAAATGCTTTTGCATTAAATGAGACCTGCCTGTTGATCTAATGCCAAGCTTATGGTTTCTCCTGAGATGAGTTGAGTTAAACTTCTTGTATTAATGGCGTCTTCCTGCTTGTCTGCCAGTCCACAGGTGCACAGGGTGAAAAGCTGGATAGACTGCTCAAGGAGGAAGCCCTTCGGATCACACCAGAAACTAATGAGTCCCAAGAGAGATGGGGAGTGAATTTGGAGGGTCAGTCTCTTTATATATGCAGATTCAGAAAAACTATTTTTTGAAGGGAATTAAGAACATCTTAATATCTTGTTAATTTTCAGTCACATTTAAGTATATAGTCATTTCTACTGTACAGATTTATTGGAAAATGATAAGCCAATAAGTAATTATTCTCAGTGTTCATATGGTAAATATGTCATTGTAGTCCCTGTAACCATATTTCCATAACTGTTTGATTCAATCTTTTCCTCCTCTCATTGGTCAGAAACAGAGGCATCAGGTCTGCCGGGGCCCAGTAAACGTTACAGTGACCAGAAGATCCCAAAGTGTCATGTCAATTGGGAAGCTGGCTTTGACCAGAGGCCAGAATCAGGCCATGATGGACTCTCAGGTGACCCGTCCGAACCACTTTTCCAGAGCAGGTATGGTGTGGAAGACTTGGGTGGCTTTGACAAGAGTGGCTATGGAGACGGCAATATGATAGACATGGGTAACTTGGATGGGTTACAAGGATCACCGTCCCACCTGGGTGAGGATCTGAGTTACATGGGGCACTATGAGGGGGATGTGGAAGCACCAGAGGGAGCAGAGCATCAAGCTTACCAAGCAGGCGCCCCACGGAATAGAAGCGGAGCGGGCGGTTCACCTGCAGGCTCACCCTCAAGGACTAACATTGATGTAAGTGGAGAATTCAGCTGTTTATTGATCAATGAAGAAGGGTATCTACAGGACCAGAGCATCTTGTACCCTGAGCATGTGTCTGGCGATTCAGGCGGCAGGTTGAACCTCCGCGGCCAGGGCATTCGCACTGACCAGTCTTTGGACAGCACAGAGGATCTGTATGGACCCTCAGATGCATACAGTGATACCTTAAACCTGGGAGAGAGGTTGCAGCATCAGGCAGGAGGGAGAGGAGGGAGGAGACACACCTGTAACCAGTGCGCCATGTCCTTCCCTGATTCGGCCTCACTAAAGGCCCACAAGCAGACGCACAAAGGCACCGGACAAGTGCCACCATACTCCTGCACCCAGTGCGGAAAGACCTTCACTCAAGCCTGTAACCTCAAAGTCCACCAGAGGATTCACTTGGGGCAGGGGCTCCACCTCTGCAGCAACTGCGGTAAAGGTTTCCCTTCTTTCTCTGACTTAAAGACACACAAGTGCGGCCAAACAGGGGACAAACCGTACTGCTGCACTGTATGTGGGAACAAGTTCAGCCGTCTGTGGAATCTGAAGTTGCACCGGAGAATTCACACACAGGAAAAACCTCACCGGTGCACCATGTGCGATAAGAGCTTCACACGGGCCGACATATTGAAGGTTCACCAGCGCACCCACACGGGGGAACGACCATACTGCTGCGCTGTCTGTGGTCTCAGCTTCAAACGCCTGGATCATCTGAAATCACATCAACGCAAACACATGACAGATCTATAAAACTGGGGACATTTGGGGAGCGAGTATCTGAGAATTTAAGATTCTTTGTTGTACAAGGAGATTTAAAAAGGAATGCTTTTATTTATTAACCACAGATGTTTTTAATCAAGATCACAACACCCCAAAGTCCTGTTTTTTTTTCTTTTTTTTCTCTTCAATTCAAGTCCTTTGGTTTTTATTGAAAAACCTTTTGTTGGTATGAAAAATGTAGGACCGAGAGAACATACACGTCTCTTGTGTTGGATAAAGTACGTCTTATGTGTACCATTTATTGCTGCATATTTTGTTACTTTACGTATAATTGAAAAAAGCCTGAGTAACATTATCCTTGTGATTACAGTACAGATTCAAAATAAAACTAAAAATGCCTGTAAATGTTTTCTATAAATGAAACAATTGAAGCCAAAGCCATGACTTTTAATCCCATTTCCATGGTAAATTGGTCTAATATTTACATTTTTTTAAATCAATGAACTCACTTGAAAATACTTTCTTTTAAAAAATTTTCTTGGAACAAACTTTAATAGAAAATTACATTTGGTCAACATTTCTTTACATTTTTTTTTAAGATCTAAGGACCCAAGCTTTATTTTCCAATAAACTGTATTGCAGTACACAGTGAAGATATGTATTTTTCACAGGATTACTTTCATTTGTCAATTTCTTTGAATTAAAGTCTATAATTGACTGTAAAGTGAATCCCATGTGGCAAAAGGAAAAACAAAGGGCACTGGAAAATGCCTTTATTACTGAAACCCCCCAAAATAAGTCATACAAGTAGATCCACCATTGGCCCAATTAGATTTTAATGCATTAAGCTTGAATTCTTATCTAAAGCATTTGTATATGAGTCAAACAGAATTTGTTTGCCAAAGGGCAGGTATAAGGAAAATCATAAGGGAGCATAAGGTTAAGATGAGAGGGAAGATTTATTGTGCAAAATGAGAAGGAGGCCAACCCAGTGCTGAGCCCTGTTGTTACAGACGAGCAACATGACAGTAAAGACACATCAGGGTAGCATGATCAAGAGTTTGGAAGACAAGGGAATTCTTTGTAGGGCTCTTAAAAAAAATGAGTACTGTAGGTGACATTCCAGTGGTTTCTCTTTTTCAATAGAGGGTTGATTAGAAACCTCCCTTTTGCTAGAAAAAGGATGGAAGGTGGTTGAGAGGAGAGAATGCAGAGGTGGGTCCGAAGGGTGTCAGAGAGGCATCTTCAGATCTAATCGGTCCTCATCTCAGAAAAAGGAATGATCAGATATCAAACCCTTTTTGCTGAAAGAGGAAGAGTGGGAGATGAAGAGAATAAAAGATGAACATTTGTGGTTAGAAACACTGAAATTCAGAGAGGTAAAATGTTGATTAAGCAATAAACATAAAAGTAGTCAAGGACGTTTAAAAACATCCATCAAAGCAACTTATGTGTGCTGCCTCACAGAAAAGGGGTTCTTGGTTTGGACCTCTACAGGACCAGCTGGGGTCTGTGTGGCGTTTGTATGTTCTTCCCACGGTTGTATGAGTCTGGTCTGGGTGTTCCAGATTCCTAGAAAATATGTAAAATGTAATTTTGACAGTTTTTCTGTCAACCGGTGACAATTGTCCCTTACAAGCTACTAAATGTAATAATTAGTAAGTTAAATGCATCTGACACATTTCCCCAAGGGGGATAATAAAGTACAAAGCGCATATATCTACAAATATTGGTAATCTAATATCAAAATCCGTAATGGAAGTGATAATATTCAGTAATATCAACAATAATATTTGATCCCCATATCATCTTCAGAGGCATGATCTATCTTGGGTAGTGTTGGGATAAAAAATAAAAATAAAATCTAATCTCACGTTTTGCCTCTTTTCGATGAAGCAAAGTAATAAAAAAAGAGTGGTCCGTATGGGGCCATGCAGTGTTATGCACAATAGCTGAAATGCATTCCTGTTTTTAAACAATGAACTTAAGTTAAATTGACTGCTTGGCGCAGCCTATGGGTTTCACTTTATTAAAACGCGTTTTGTTATTCACAGTTTTCAGGTCAGGCCACCGTACTGCGTAATGAATGACAACAACAAGCATCACAGGCGATTGTTAAAAAGCTAGCTCGGTTAAATGACTAGTGCACGTGAATTTGCTCAGCCAAACAGTTGTTACTCGTGGGATCCATAAACCCAGGTGTAAATAGATCAATACGTTGGGCTCGACTATGGTTTATATAATTCGTCGTTGTGTACGATTTGTTGACGGTGTGACACCGTTAGCGTTAGTTAGCATACGAATGCTACCGTTAAGCTAAGGAGTCACATTAGCTGGCTAGCTGACAGTTTGAATAATAAATGTATTTCGTGTCAGTAAATAGCTCACTGGGCATAGTTAGTCCAACCTTTTAACGTTTATAATTTAATGAATATCTCACAACAACAAGTGGATGTATTGTTGGAAAGAGACTGCCCTGCGATAATGGTGTACAGCCTAAGCAACCTGTGGTAGCATTTTCTAAGAAAAAAAACTTAAAGCTGAGTTCTTCTCCCTCACTTTTTTATTTTTGTCATATTTTAACGGGATTCCGTTGTGTAACAGTTATTAGACACGGGACCCCGACAGTGTATTATGTCGGACATGGACACCCTCGTTGTCACTTTCCAGACCCAGCTCTCGGATGTGATGGAGACTGTGGTAAAGACAGCCATGTATGAGGTCACCAGGTTGGTGGAGGACTGCTTTCTGGAGGAGGTGAAGAGCAGGAACCAGGAAGTGGAGTCCCTGAGGATGCAGCTGCAGTGGGCTGAGAGAAAATTAAGTGATGAAGGAGGGAAAACTGGGAGGTGTGTTGGCTGTGCCAAGGATCATGTGGAACTGTACAGTGACCCTGCAGAAGAAAGGCCAACAGAACAGCAGGATGGTAAGAACAAATAGACATTATTCAGGTATAAAAACACTATTTTATGTTATATTACTTCAGTACTCATTTTTTCAGACATTTTGAGGGGCTGTGGTGTGAAGATAGAGGGTGACTCTGTGGAAAGGTGGACAAGAAGCCTCAGACAGGAAGTCATACCAGAGTCAACACAGGCAGCAGACAATCCTGCCGCCGCTCACAGCCCTGAGAGGATATCGCAGGTAGGTCACTCACAAGAGCAAAAGTACTCTCAGCGATGATAGATCAGTGTTGTTCTGAGAGAGGCTTTATGCATATCTGCTCTGACAGGAAGATTCTGCACAAAAATCTAAATGAAACCATAGTCTCAGAATTCCCTGGTGTGTTTTCTGTGCTGCTCAGACAACAGAAGAAGAAGATGTGTTGCCAGCGTTGGATGTGAAGGAAGAAGAAGTGAATAAGCTGTCTTGTTCTGTCCTTTTGGGAGAGTGGAGTGGTACCCTTGACTGTGAGTATTGTGCTGTGTCACCTAGGTCCATTGTTTTCTTTGGATATTAAGTTTGGACATCTGATTGTGAAGAAATACGAAATGTAATATCAAAAAATTTCCTTTACTTATTATTCTCTTAATACAGTGAAGTGCCATTGTCCCGCATAAATATCACACAATTATCACACTTAAGATAGCATTATTTCTATTCAAAAAGAACTAACTGAGCCACATTTGGCTATTTTCTCAATAATGTAATGCGTGCAAGACACAGATCTTTCATTTATACCACTGTGTAAAGTTCCACTGTGCCCTGCATGTAAAAATATTTGTTTTGTTTTCCCTGTAGCTAGTACACATTGGAACTCATTTGCCACTGTGGCATGTGGATGGAAAGGTTAATATCTTCTCATGCAGGCAGTTTCTCAAATTTTTGTTACACCAATAACATTTTGTCTTTACTAAGAGCACTTTTTTGTAAATCTATGAGTCTTAGCTTCTGTAATAAATAGAATTAGTTTATCAATCCTCTTACATAGGCAGACTTTTTTAGAACAATTTTAAGGGGATGAAATATTATGTTTTCAGGTTCTAGACCAAAATACTGAGCTGACTGAGTTAGGTGTGGCAGCAACCAACAGGCTTTTTAGGTCACTGTCTACCAATTGGAAAAAGGCAGTTGAAGTCATTAATATAACCCCTGTTTCCATTCGTTTTCTAGGTGAAGCGGGACCAGAATCCCACAGCGATGCTGAGATGACTGAGGCACAACCTCAACAGACTCAAGAGAACAGTGAGGAATTATTGAGGAATGTCATAAAGCAAGACCCACGGATCTCTACTGCATATGTCTTTTCTGAAGAACAGGAGGAAACGCACATGGCTACAGATCCATCTTTAGAGGTGGACAGTGTTTGGGCTGGCCTGGCTGTCACAACAGCTGGGGTGCTGCAGAATCACAGACCAGCAACAGAAAAGGACTGTGATCCAGCCAAAACGAGAGGTTCTCTAAAGCAAACAGAGCATGAGCTGTCCAACTCTGTCGCAGCAGATGTTAATGTTCTGGTTATCCCAGGTGGAGATCAGATTTCATCCTCCGCGTCCCCTGAGGCCAGACTCCAAAACAGTGATAAGTTGGGTGCGACAATCAAGCAGGAGCTCGTTGACGATTCTGATGGGTGTGTGGAAAGCGAGCATAAAGAAAAGAAAATGACAAAGTCTGGGATGGCGTCTTTCTCATGTTCAGTAAAACAGCACAGGGTGAGTTCAGAAACACTCAAGCAGAACCACATTTCCCATAAAGCCAGAATGCAGGAGGTTATGAAGCTGCATTCCAAAGTGGGTACAGGCTTCAGATTGCAAGCTGCTATACAGCACCTCCACCGACCAATGAAAAAGGCCCCTCACACGCTCTCGAACAGCACCACAGCAGCACTGTCCATAGCTCACTCTCAGGTTGGAAACTTAAATCCCCTCAACAGAATTCCCTCCACATCTAAAGCCGCTCTGCCTCCTCCACTCTCAGTCCAGCGAGCTCACCTGGGCGACAAACAAGCCGCAGCACATAACCGAACGGGTGCACCATGGGTCAGCGTCAAAACCCAACATCAGTCTGCCAACTCTCATCACACCAGTCCCTTACCCCATCCAGACTCTCACCCTCACGCTGGCCCCAGGCACCTCCTGCGCTGTGGCCAGTGCGGGAAGTGCTTTCCCCACCCCAGCAACCTGAAGGCCCACTTGCAGACTCACACAGGCGAGCGGCCTTTCTGCTGCTCCCTCTGTGGCCGCAGCTTCACCAAGCTGAGCAACCTCAAGGCCCATCGACGGGTCCACACCGGAGAGAGACCGTACTGCTGCTTGGCTTGTGGCAAACGCTTCACCCAGAAATGTAACCTGAAACGCCACCAGAGGATCCACTTGGATGTATGATGATAGACAGCTAGCGAGAAAAAGACAATTTGGTGTGTGTTTGTTTCTTTTAGATCAAGATGCCACAGTGTTTCCTTTGCAATGTAATACAGTTGCTGTGATGCATTGCTTTCTTGTGTACACTCCTCTTGAAGTGATTGTCCCGAGTTTTTCTGTGCATTCCAGAAAGGTTCATCTAGTAACTTACGAAGGTGTTGTAGTGTTATTAAATGATGAAAAGCAGTGTGTTGTGAACTGTATCATCCACAGAGAGGTCAATTGTCACTTTTGGTCGATAAATAACTATTTATTCTGTGAATACTCAAATCCTTTCATTTTATCAATAGCATCATGCCCGTGAGCACCAAAGCACTTACTGTATATTTGACAATGGATCAGGACCTTCTTAGACATGTTCATCACTGGTCATGACTTGTGATGAATAATAATGTGATGAGTGATGAATTGTGTGGTTTTAGCTCATTGTTTGTATTTAATTTAAGCATTGTGTTTTTTATTTTGGTTTGGTTGTCTTTGTTTCCATTTCCACCAATTTAATATAATTTGATCTCTATTTATGTATTTATATATTATAAATATATTAGTTGTTAATTTCACATGTTAAGTGCTACTGGAGATATTAAGTATGGAAAAAAAATTAAATGAGCTTTTAAAAAAATAAAATAAAATTGCAGATTTTCTTAGAAAAGACTGTCAGATGTTGGGTAAATCCTGGTCACTGATTGGCTATTGCTTTTTTTAAAGGATTCATAATTTTTTGGATTGATTTTACAATGTAAACAAATGTGCGTATTATTTCATAACCAAATCGCATGACACAAAACATCTAAAAACATACACACAATTGCCAGTGATTGGCTACTCCTGCTCTGGGCATACATGTGATTAATCTTGTGAACTCTTAAAGATTACTCTGACACTTAACTGTAAGTAGGAGTAAGTAGCTTGTTATTCTTTACATGGTGAAGAGCTTTTTTTTTAATATTTTGATATATAAAGACAAAATATAAATTATCCCTTTATTTTTCCTAAGAACCTCCTAAGAATTTTTTAAGAACTTGTTGGACACCTCTCCTTAACACTTGCTCCTCTTCTGCCGTGATGTTTCCTTCCCCGATTCAAACTAACGGCTACCACGTTCACACTGTGCATGCACAAGTCTGCGTCGCGTCTACTTCCTGTTGTCTGTGCTAAAAAGCTCCCGCCAATGCAGGACTCGTGTGTGCATGAATTGATTACTCAGCCTGGGCAGGAAGGCCTGCTCAAATCCAGTTGATTGACAGCTTGGCCCTTCAAGGAATAGCAAAAGCAAAAGTGGAAGAGCAAAAGCATTAAGGGAAAAACAAATGCAAAAGGAAAAAGAATAAGGAAAAAAAAAGGGATATTTATATTTTGTTGTTATTTGTATATATCCACATTTATTTATTCTATTTATTTCTCTATATTTCCACATTTATTGTCTTATTCTTTTTTATGGCACTCCTATGATTCCATACTTTAGTCTTTAGAGCACTCTTAAGTGTAATTCTGAAAAGTTTGGTAAATACGAGCCCAGCTCACATGAATCTAGAGTTCACCATGGATCACAAAACATATACTTTCAAGGATTTTAAAAAATGTTTTTCCTCCAATTGAAGATCTGTGTAAAATCCTGAAAACTTTCGAAGAACTGACAGCACTGAGATGATGTATCATGAGTGATGACTCAATTTATTCTGAATCTATACACTGATTAAATACAGCTCTGTCTCCAAAATAAACAAAAGCTCCTCCAAAAAGACTTCACTGTCAAGTTTTACAGCACTGTTGTAGTATCTTAATTGACCACTTGGTGTCAGCCTTTCACCTAACTGTGCAAATATCAGGACCATAGCAGAGATTTTCAGATGATATTAGTCCTTTTGTCTGGCTGCTAATGTATTAATGGAATAGATGAGTACTGTTAAAGAAAACCATTCCATTAGACTAACAATTCATAGTTACAAGTGTCTGTAGACACTGTTTTAGTCGATCTGTGTGCCCAAGCCTGTGTGTGTGCATTACATATCTCATGTTCAGGATTAAGCTTGATGTGTTGTATCTGTAGATAGAGTCGGAGCAGCACTGTGCAGGTGGTACAACCGATAACATTTTAATCTTATTTTCAGGGTGATCAAGGTAATCTTCTTTTCTCTCTCTCTGTGTGTGTGTGTGTGTGTGTGTGTGTGTGTGTGTGTGTGTGTGAGTGGAAGAGAAATTGTGGATTAAAGCAGTGCTTCTGTTCTAGATGATATCTTTTCTTTTTGATGTTTGAACCCAACAACAAGAGAAGTTATCTATGAGGAGCAATTGAGAAATACCTACTTAGCTGAATCTGCAGTGAGCATAATAGATAGTGGTGGCTGTGTGAGGAGGGGATTGTGAAACCAGCCTGTTGGCTCTCAGTCCAATGTGTGGGAGTGCACAGCATACATAAACATATTCCTGTATGGTAGCCAATATACACCGCAAGCTACAGTATGTATTAAGCTCATATAGTTTTTCCTCCAATTGGACCGCTGTGATGTAAGCATTTCTTCTGAGGATGTTTGATTACTTTTAAAAAGTAAGACCCCACAAAACACTTATTTCCCATTCCTCCTCATTTGGTCACATTTCCTGTTCTTTGTACAGACTCTTTTTCTGGCCCTTCAGCGAATCATTAACCACACTCTGGCGAATATTATGAGGAACAAGAGACTTTCAGATTCAGATTCAGACAACTTTATTGATCCCAAGAAGGGCAATTCATTAGCAGCTTACCCCGTCCATATACACAACTCCAAAACTCAACTTTCTGTGTAGAGGATTTAACAATATCTAAAAGCTACTTCAAGCTAAGCTGATGTTGAGTTGGATTTATTTTGAAAAAAGAAAACATTCTGGAGAAGGTCAAACAAAAAAATCGTTAATGGATCTGGACAGTCATGGAACACCTAAGAGATGTTGTTAAAAGCTTCTACAAATTTGCAATGCAATAGGGCATTTGGCAAACAAGGCTAGATGACCAGCTGACTTTGCTATGAGCTAATTGGTCTGTTGAAACAGGTGACGTGCCTTGCGTTCTAAAACCAGCCACTAGCAATTTGACTAGCTGAGTCGCAGGCGACGCCATCAGCCGGCTTGAGTCGAGCTGAGACAGGCCAGTTCACACTGCTGCAACGTTCTAATACGGTTTCGTCGTCGTGAATCTTCAGCCTGAACTGAGGATGAGGAGACAGGAAAAAGGTAAATAGGATTTAATTAAAAGGCACAGGGAAGCTCGGGCAGGTAGCTGGAAACCAGGACTCAGGCTGGGGCTGGCAGCTGAGGAGTCCAGGGCAGGGAAGCAGGGCTGACAAAAGGAACAGGAGACGGGGCCGCAGGGGAGAGGGGGAAAAGTGTTAGGCTAAGATAACCAGATATGTTGACGTGTAGACTAACTGATCTAGAGGCTACAATCTGGCAGCTTGGAAGTGGCCGGGCTGAGTATCAGTAAAGACCTTGATTATGGAACAGGTTGCAGCTGGTGGGGCTCTGCTCTGACTCCAGCACACCTGTCTTCACTCACACACCCACACCCACACTCAGGGAGTGGCAGCAGGTTAGGGAGATACAGGATGGGAGGTAGAGGGCACGGTTTAACACTTAAACCCAAACTGCAACGTTTCCTTAACTTCAACAAAGTGCTTATTTTAACCCAAACCACGATCTTTCCCTAAACCTAACCAAGTTGTTTTTGTGCCTAAATCTAACCAAACTTATAGTGCTGTCACATTATAAAACTGATTTATTATTCAACAGTGATTAATAGCGGTTTTTAAAGGCCCAAATGATTGTCCTACTGATAGTGGTGTCAGATCAGAAAATGCTTCTATGTGTTGTTCTAGAGGGCATGAACGAACAGTGCATTTTGTCGTTTCATTTGGAGGACAGTCACTCTCTGTTTTTGAGCTGCTAAATAAGCGCTCATTACAGCCATCAAAAGAGCAAGCCGGGAACAGATGTCAGCTCTGTGCTGAAAGGCTATTTTCACCAAACTCCATATCCTCTGTGTTTGGTAAAACGCACCTCCATGCCGCACATGAAAAACATCTGTTTTGCTGAAACTATTTGATCTCTTTTTTTTTTATTTAATAAAACTCACAAATATAAAATACGAAATTAAATAGAAATATGGGGTGAGAAAAAAAAAAAACCCTCCTCTGCTCTCCCAAAAAAGTTAGACTAAGCAAAAATAAAAATGACGATACCCTAATCATTTTTGTACAGTCCCTAAATGACCCAAATGTAGTACTTGTTGTCCCCCTCACACAAGAACCTCCAGCGTATCCCTTCACAATCAAGACTTGTTTTGCCTTCAGATCTCCCACTGTTTTTTAATATGTTTAAAACTGTAACGTGTGCAGCTCAGTACCATCTAGTGGTTTTTAGCCACTGCCTTTCATTACAGAGACTGTTAACGTCTCCCTGAGCTGGGAGAGACAAAGGAAAATGAGAAAAGGGACAGACACGAACGAAAGCAGCCGGAAGGTGTCGAACTATAATGCCACTGTAAATAAGAAGACAAAAAATTACAGTTTGATACATTTACGAGGCCATCAATAGTATTAGCATTGCCTGACTGGACTTGGAAAAGAATGTCTCTTCCTGCTTGAACTGATAGCTATACTTTAAAAGGAACGTCTTCTTTTCACTTCTGTGCCAAATCATTGCAATATTAAATTCAGTGCTTAACAGGCTATGGAGTGCACTGTGGAAGATTTATGCCAAGTGTTGCAAGACTGGTGTGCCTTATTCATAACACCTTCATATTTCATAAAAGCAGCTCAGGCAGAAGAAATTGAACTTTGATGTGTTCTTCATTCTAACTTTTATTCCCATTTGTTGTAAGTCCACTAAATCCATTAAGAGGGGGGTTTTAGTCCTTGAGCTTCACCTTCTTTTTATTGTGTATGAAAGAATAAGTGTAGCTATGAAGCAGACACTACTTTCCTTGTTTCTCGTAAGATACTTTGAACAGGGACTGTATTCACAAACATTCAGAGAGCTTCTCATTTAGCCTTTCTGCTTTATGAAACTTTTTATATAGACAGAGTATCTCAGCGAGGAGATGGAGTTGATGCTGTTGTACGATGCTGTCTTTAAGATACTGTGATTGGTCAATGAAGAAAAGGTTCAGCACCCCTTGTTGTCATAGTGCACACTGAGATTGGTGATTTTGGTGAATTTATCAATTTAATGTTAAAACAGATTAAGATGTTGACCGGATAGCTCATGTTCAGGTATAATGCTTACCACACTCACGTCTTAGTTCAGCACTAAACACAAAGTACAGCTGAGGCTGATGGGAATGCCATTATTTTCAAGGTATTTGGTTATAAACCAAAGTATTTTTGACCTGATGATGGTGCTAGATGACAAGTCAGAGGATCACTGAATGTATTTCAGTCAGGAGAGACTTCAGTGTGAGTGAACAAATATTTACGGACATGTGCATAATAAAGATGAGAAATGTGAAGTGTTTGGCAATTAGACCCCATTGTGATGTCATCATATCTTAAGGGGGATTGAGAAGCCCTGAGTAGTGTAGGATACCCCCTGCCCCGATGCCCCCTGCCCCGATGGAGTCTAGACTAGTCTAGACTAGTGACACTAGTGATGGTGGAATGATGGATTGATGAAGATCTGGATGTGATGGGAAGTGGACTTCTGATGAGCCCGACCCGGACACACCGAATGTGATGAACTGGAGGTGAATGGGGTGGAGGAGAGTCGCAACGATTCTGCACTGAAATGACAGCCCACGAGCCCCCGGCTGAGTGCCGCTGTGCTGGAGTTCACCCCGGGGAACGAGAGGGTCGCCTCGATTCGACTGAAAGTTGCAGAGAGGAAGGCTCTGACTGTTGTTTGTGCTTATGCACCAAACGGCTGTTCGGAGTACCCGGCCTTCTTGGAGTTGCTGGGGGGTGTCCTGGAAGGGATACCACCTGGGGACTCTATAGTTCTGCTGGGGGACTTCAACGCTCATGTGGGCAACGATGGAGAAACCTGGAGGGGGGTGATTGGGAGGAACGCGAGTGAACCCGAGTGGTGCTTTGTTGTTGGACTGGCCGTGGCACAGTGAACCAGCTCTTTACCCTTGCAGGGCTGCTGGGGGTTTCATGGGAGTTTGCCCATTCAGTCTACATGTGTTTTGTTGACTTGGAGAAGGCTTTCGACTGTGTCCCTTGGGTGGTCCTGTGGGGGGGTACTGTGGGAGTATGGGGGTCGCTGCTACAAGCCACCCGGTCCCTGTATAACCAAAGTGAGAGCTGTGTCCGCACCCTCGGCACAAAGTCAAACACGTTTTCAGTGGGTGTTGGACTTCGCCAGGGCTGCCCCTTGTCGCCGATTCCGTTTGTGACATTCATGGACAGGATCTCAAGGCGCAGCCAGGGGAAGGCGAGTGTTCGGTTTGGTGACTTCAGAATTGCGTCTCTGCTCTTTGCAGATGATGTGGTTCTGTTGGCTTCATCAAGCTATGACCTTCAGCATGCACTGGGGCGGTTTGCAGCCGAGTGTGAAGTGGTTGGGTTGAGAGTCAGCACCTCCAAGTCCGAGGCCATGGTTCTCTGCCGGAAAATGGTGGATTGCCCCCTTTGGGTTGGAAGTCAGCTGCTGCCCCAGATGAAGGAGTTCAAGTATCTTGGGATCTTGTTCACGAGTGAGGGTAAAATGGAGTGTGAGATGGACAGGCGGATTGGTCCAGCATCAGCAGTAATGTGGGCGTTGTACTGGTCTGTTGTGGTGAAGAAGGAGCTGAGCTGGAAGGCAGAGCTTTCGATTTACCAGTCGGTCTACGTTCCAACCAACATTTTTCCTTCTTGATCTGCTCTGTAGCACTTTACTAACTCTTAACACTGGATCACCTTATTTTATCTCTCTTTAGGTCAAAGATGCTTCAAAAACATTGTCTTAGATTTATTAGATTGACTTTCTTTAGATTTGTTTTTAGTTAAAAAGGACATTCATTATTATCATGTCAATATTCCAAGCAATACGTGAAGTTTTCAAGGAAGCTATTGTGTGTTATGGCCCTAGGTTGCTTGAACAAGAGTTTACGTTGTTTGGAAGGTCTTGAACAAGGACCAACAAGGTCAGCTGCACAATTTATTTTAGCTTCAGTGCTCTTTTCATTCCTTAGTAAATATTACTCTCAGTTGCTTCTTGAATAGGTTTTAAGAGGACTCAACTCAACAACTCTTAGCTATGAACATTTTGTGCCATTCAGAAGAATGTGGAAAGATCAAATGCAGCCCATGGACACAAATAAGCACTTCTATACTAAGTGAACAGGATTGAGAGCGTGCACTTGACATTGAGTTATCTATGAAAAAAAAGTATTTCTATTTATCTCTCTCTCTCTCTCTCTGCACACACACGTGGTGTGTAGATAAAAAGAGAGAAAGCCGGAAAGGGAGTGAGAACAAGAGTCAAGAATACCAGTGGGGTTCACACTGTCATTGTCAATGGACAGCCATGCACATCTTTCATCACTGTGTGTGTGTGTGTGTGTGTGTGTAATAATAGCTGTGCTGGACTCTTTCCCTGCCAGTCTCACAGTTTGACGCTTGTTTGTCCTTCAAGTCTGGCAGAAGCTTCTGAAATCACATAACCCGGTCTTGCTGTGTGTGTAAGTGCCCCTACAGTGGACGGACAAAGTAACAGAAAAATCTACTTTTCATGCAAGAAGAAACCTTAAAGCCTAAATATTCCACCTCCGCTAACATAATGATTCTGAATGTATTGTACCAGTAATTTTAAGTGCCTTAAATGTCAGATTTATTATACACATCTCCATAGAGAACCTTTTGGCATGGACCAGAGCAGCACAGGGTCAGGCCAGATCCTTGTTAACAAGGCCTTTGAAAGGAATCTGGGGGCCTGCAGTGTTTTCTCAGTAGTAATGTTATTTCATTTTGTCCTTGAATATTTGAGGCAGTATAATGATGTATTAATTAAAATGTATATTTAGACAATTATATGAATGTTCCGATATTATTAAGTACATGGCCAGTTTGTTATGGGGGCCCTGGAGCAAAATATATAGCTTATTCCTCTGTGCCATTGTTTCCCAAAAAAAATCAATGAGCCACACCTCTGGACTGAGGGACATGTTCCTCCAATACGATAAACATTGTATTAAGCACTGTAGTTTATTTTAATTCAATTGGACCTATACCATCCTGTTGCCGCAAATACTCACTTGTGCACCAAATGTGTTTATCCGCAGCTAAAAATAGTCCCCAACAAATGCACTATTTACTCCTGTTTGAGTAACATTTGCTAAATCCTACAATGCCCAGCAGCATTTGTGACCTGTTTTTAAAGATCTTTGTCTTCAGGTGGACTGAATGAGCTTAAGGCTGAGTGCCACAGACAGGGCTGGGACCGACTAACACATTGGTGGTTTTGGTCTTTTCATGGGATTTGTTGACGATGCTAGCCTTATCCTTTAAAGCTGCACTATTCCATATTTTTATTTTAAGAGTGGATCAAATGACTCAGTGTAATGTGAAAGGGGTCACTCATAGTGATGACCCCACAGAGAATGATCCCCCTACTGAGTGTTCCCCTCAGCTCTATGGAGCGTTTTAGCAGATTTCAGTTCATTGTTTTTTGTCTCCTGGCCCACAGATTTACTATTTGGTTCAGTCTCACTACTGTCATCAACTTCGTTTCCAGCTGCAGAGGCCTCAACACTCTGATGAACCCGCTGTACGCAACCTGCACCAAACAGCAGACAGACAGTTACCGACTACCTGGTGAACATTGAACAGTGGGGCATTAAGAGCCAGATATTTTTCTCAGGAGTTGGTGGAGACCAAAACAGAGCTAAAGGAAGACTTACATTTATCAGGTGGCCAGAAACATGACCCCAAGTTAATATTGCTCTGTGTCTGCTTGATGTGTACTGTAAGCAGTCCAACACCAGGCTTCCTTTAGCTTTATTTATTTTATTTTTTTTTACAAGCCATCATATATTTATATCTTACTTACTTCAAATTTTGCATCTTAGTGCACTGGGCTTGGATACAAGTAGTTTTCCACTCGCAGCTCTGCCATAAATTCCAACTTTTAAACGTTCTTTATGTACAGTCCAGTTTGACACTGCTAGAGAGGCTGTGGATCAATTCTACGGTCATGAGGCTATAATTTTGTGACTGACCATTTAACCTCTTTGCTGATGCAATTTATTCATGGATATAGCATTTGCAAATGTGAAATTTCAACACAATTCCCCACTAATCCAATCCATTGGCTGCTTTTGCTCTTTGGAACTCTATTAATTGTCTCATATTGCTTTGAAAACCTCCTCTGTCCAAACGGTGATTGTCGGCGTTTTTCAATTCTCACTGGCGTTCAACCTAATAGAACTCGGCTGTGTCAGTGCCTTTCTAATTGTGAGTCTGTTTCTTCAAAGTCCCTTTTCATGTTGTGTTTTCATCATGTTGTCCACCCTTTATATATCATGTCTTGATCTTTCTGTTTTTTTCTCTCTTTGTCTTCATTTGTGCAGCCCCTCCTCACCACCTCCCTTGTTTCATACAACCCATTTTCTCACTCTCACCTCTTTGTCCCCCCAACCATTACACCCTCCACATGTTTCTCCTCTCCACAACAAAACAAATGCATTGATCACATTGTGGAGCCCCTGCAGCATGGGGGCTGCACAAATGAAGACAAAGAGAGAAAAACAAGAAAGATCATGAAATTTAAAGAGCGAGACAATATGATGAAAACACAACATGAAAAGGGACTTTGAAGTAACTGAGTGATCAATGCACTGATCAATGCATTTATTGTCATTGAGTTACAACACACAAGCCCACACTCTTCCTGTGGTGCAACATTTTCAGCTGAGCATAGGATTACTCATGTTGAGCTGGTAGCAGCAGCACTACAAGGATCCAGAACATTGAAAAGTGCCATTCTGACTTGTCATTTATCCCTCGTTTAGCTGTAGGCACATACCCACCCACACTCCCAAAAGACAGCGGCTCCTGTCGCCACAGTCATCAGGCAGCGCTTTTATTATTCTGTTTAACTACTTTCTGTCTTCTTGTCGAGAAGTGAAAATGCCACTTGTGCGTCTGCATTTCCGCAGCACCTAGGGACTCTTAAATATATTTACACTCCAGAGAGTGGATTTAATTCTTGTCTTTTTTCTCCTTTCCTCGTGGAGTGATTGAGCCTGTATGTGTGCGTACAGTATATTTATGCATATTTCCGCACTCACCAGTTTTTTCTTTGAGCACTAACAACAAAAATCACTTTTTTTCTTTCAGTTAAATGCTAACATCAGTATGCTAATAGCGGATATGTTTATACTATGTCCACCATTGCTAATAACATTTGCTAATTAGCAGTAAACACAAAGTATAGTTGAGGCTGATGGTATTTGGTCATAAATGAAAGTATTGGAAAAATTGGAATTTCGACCAGATGGTGGTGCTACATGCAACGTCGGGATCACCAAAGTCATTAGAGTTATCCTGCTGGGGGCTTGGATGTGTGTAGCAAATTTCATGGCAATGCATCCAATAATTGTTGAGACATTTTACTCAAACCACACATGTAAACCTCATGGTGGCGCTAGAGGAAAAGTCAGGAAATCATCAAAGTTGGATAATTTAATGATAGTCTGCTTCAGTCTGGATCAAAGTGGTGGACCAACCGACTGATGTTGCCATGACGCCGAGAACCATGCCGCTAGTGTGGTTAATAATTAGTACAAAGTCATCAGACTTATAAAGAGAGGAGATTCCATTTAGTCAGCCTTGTGAAACTAAACTAAATTTAAAAAAAAAATACAATTACTTGTGAAAATGTCAACACAACAGGACACATGCCAAGAGTTAAGCCGCTAACCTCCTGGAGTAAGGACACAACCTGAAAAGCTCTGGGTCTGAAAAGTGCACTCTGGGAATTTGTTTTGGCCTAGCATACTTCCACCGAGTGCTAGAGATGGTTTAATCGAGTTCAATACAACACATTTTTCTACAAGATACCACAGCTCGAGTTGTGCTCTACCTAAGAGCGTAATTTCCACTTGGGATGGCGGGACACGTCCCCCTCACTCTCTCTAAACATTGTCTTACTTTCCAGCTGCCAAAATCCAGATGAGAGAAGAGAGGATCTAAAGAAGAATGTCGATACATTCACCTTAGTGGCCTTCAGTTCTTACCTCAGTGCTCAGAGCCATAAACCAGCAGCAGCCAAGTGATTTGTGGGCTTTATTCCCCTGGGTATGGGTATATACATTCTGTACCATCTTCTTACTTGAGGTTGTTGGAGCCTTATACAGCCTGAGGGGAGGACTGTAGGCACTGCTCAGGGTTGAAATAGGCACCCACCTTTCTGCACTATTTGGGGGAAAAAATAATCAATTACCAGGATAATCCGGTTTATTAATGAAACTGAAATATTTTAAGTAGGGTTGGCCCCATCCACTGCTCATTTTTATTGGTATTTTATCAAAACCCGTCTTTCTGTCCGACTCGGGCTCACGCACACGCGGTGCCACAAATCAAGAACAGACTGACATTAGAGGTTCAATCAGCTGAGAGATTGCCGCTGAATCCCCGAACTGCCATTTGAAAATGTCGTCAGTGCTCCCTGAGCGCGGCGCTAGGAACGCACCAGCTCACGCTCCTGAACAATCATTACTTTTGAAGAGAGCGGGGACGGAGGTCATTAAAAGTTTATACCGCTGAAATCAAACATGATAAACGTGGCCTTTAACAGTTTGGCGGGAGAAAGAAGAGGAGACAAAAGGAGAAAAGACAGGAGAGTGCAGGAGCAGTCTTCAAAGAGAATCCCTCACATTCCTAGCAGTTGTTCATTAAAACCCACTCTAATTGTTATTTCTGAGTCGCAGTGATGCACCTGCAGGAATATAGCATCACCTGTCAACCTGATTATCCCCGCATGTTCAGATAGAAAGTGAGAAACTTAAGATTTGCTGTACATGGAAATATGCTCTTATAAACCTATTATTCCTTGAGTCTAGGCTTTCTGCTGTGATTAGGAGAATCACTCTGACACTGTACGTTTGAAAAATGGAAAATGGCTGCATTCAGTAGGGGTCAGTGTTGCTCCATTGAAATGTGTGAGACCACCAGCCTTCTCTACTGTGTGTTGATTGAGCTCTCTGTGCGTGTGTGTGTGTGTGTGTGTGTGTGTGCATATGCACAAGCAAACCTTGCCACATGACCACCCCACACACACACACACACACACACACACACACACACACACACACACACACACACACACACAAACAAAAACACACTAATCATGTCTCCGGCTCTGATTTCGACTATTACTATCAAGCAGATGACATATTTTTCTTTACTCTGACTGCCTCCACTTGCTTCCTCTATTCCAACTTATTGGTCTTTTTCTGCTTTGTGAAGTGTTCTACCCTCTGGCCACACACACACACACACACACACACACACACATATATATGTGCAAGAGCAAAGCAAAGTGAGGGAGGAGAGGCAAGACAGTCTGTGGGTGAGAGTGGAGAGTGATGATAGCTGGTTTGTGTTTTTCCCCCTTTTCTCTCTCGGTAAAGTGAGCCACCCAAAGCAAAAGGACACACACACACACACACACGTACACACCTAAGCTTTTTTTTTTTTTTTGTCTTGCTCGCGAGGGAACAGAAACAGAGCGGATGGAATGAATCCCTACAAGGGGCAACAAGCAGTAAGAGTGGCTGAAGAAATGTCAAACACACACTTCCCTTTGAGCTTTTCTCTATGTGGAGTGAGAGTGTGGTCAGTTTGATGTGAATTTTTCTCCCTCAGGGGGTGTGTGTGTGTGTGTGTGTGTGTGTGGACGAGTGGCTATTTGTAGGAGACACAAGTAGGATGAACTATGTGTGTGTACATGTCCATATGTGTGTGTTATCACTGTCAGCCAGGATGATTTAGACTGCTTTAGCTGTGTAATGTTCATCTGTCGGGCTAAAGGTAGTCTCTCTCTCTCTCTCTCTCTCTCTCTCTCTCTCTCTCTCTCTCTCTCTCTCTCTCTCTCTCTCTCTCTCTCACCAAAACCTATTAGATGGCTTGTTGTGGGAGGCAAGAAGGACAAAATCCAAGGCTACATTTCCTCTCCCTGGCTAAGCCTGCTGCCACTATCTGGACAAACTATTGAGGGTCTCTGAGCCAGCAGACAGAGGTCTGTCTCTCAATGTACTGAGGGGGTGCGATAGAGAGAGGAAGACAGGGGCTGGAGATGGAGAAAGAGAGACAGATCGGATTAGCTGAGTTGCGGTTATTCCATTACCTCTCAGCCGCGCATACACGAGTGTCTGTGTACGTACACACACACACAGCTCCACACTGTGTTTGGCCAGAGACGGCACATTTTCCTTGCTGAACACAAATGAAAAGCAAAAAAAGAGAAAGAGAGGAGGAAAACGGTGAAATGGTGAGAAAATTGATTGAGGAGCCGCTCCTTTAATTGCATTCTGATTGCACTGGTTCTGGAAGCTCTGTGAGTTCTGTGAGCGCTGGAATTAAAAGTATCCCGGGATGTCCTCTGACGATTCTGTCTTTTGAGTTGCTTAGCAGCATAATATTTAATAACCCCTGAGTAAACACTGGGAGGAATTGCTCAATAAATAATTGAAGGGAAATTTATAAATAATTTTCCCTCTTAATCTACTCCAGTGCACTGCCGCCAGGTCCCAAAGTGATGCTCATCCCTCTGGACAGTCAGTGGTTCCAGCTTGGCGCCTCATGGGGGCGCTCTGGTTATACCGGAGAAACTAGCTCCTCAGGACTACCAAATGAAAAATAAATAAATAAATGGGTTATTCACAAAAAAAATAGTACATGCTTCTAAGAAACAGGCCCTAACCCTCTATTAAAATCCTGTTTTTGAGAAGACTACTTTTGTTATCGGTGCTGTCTCAGATTTCTGGGCGTTTTCAGGAAATGAGAGAGGTTTTGTGCTCCCCGAGCAGCTGCAGAGTTCTACAACCTGCTCTTGGGTCTATACAAAATGTCAGAAAGTATATTGAGGCCGGCCTGTTTGACTTTGTACTTGGATTGAGGTGTCCATCATGTGTTCTAATCCAAAAATCAAAATTAAGTAGTAATATCACACCTATTGTGCTTTTCCTTTCCCCCATTCCTTCCCCTTTTTTTTTTGCTTGGTCCCTCTTTCCTTGTTTCCAATTTCCCTTCTTTCCCTCATTCCCTCCCTGCTTTAGCTGGTAGTAGCCTTGTATACAATTAACTGTTTGCTAATGAGAATGAGTGGGGACTCATTATTCATTACATCATTAACATTTAATTGCTCTGTGCTAATCCTAATAACCATCTCACACAGTTTAATCGGCTCTCACTTTCTGGTGTGACCACGACGTCAGCGTTGTTTCAATGAACGCTCCCGTGAGGCTAAGGTTAGGTTTATGCTCACGATGAACATTTACAGGTTGAAATAGTGACTTTAGAGAACAATAACTTGGAGAATCCTGGGTATAAGTTGTATGGATGTCAGATAAATTCCCCTCTTGTTGCAGATCACTGATATGGTCTAAGTGGAGCTTTAGCGTGTCTGGTCTCATCTTTTCAGCTGTCTCTGTCTTCCTCTTCTTCCCCTTCTCCTTTTCTCTCACTGCCTTCCTCCCTCTCTATCTGTCCCACCATCTCTCTCTCTCTTTCCCTCTTTATCTACTTCCCTGCATGTCTGTTTGTGTCTCCCCCACCCTCATCTGTCCCACGGTGGTTCTATAAATTGTGCAGGGTCCAAACAGTGGAGACTGTGGGAGATGTTGACATCCTGAATGGCAGGGAGGAAGAGCGGAGGCAGGACAGATCCTCCTTCCATCACTCAACACTGGAGAAAGGAGGGGGGGGCTTGGACATGGATGTGAAGGGAGGAAGAGACAAAGAGAGAGAGAGATACTGTATGGGGAAAATGAAAGGGAGTGAGCAGCCACCCAACACAGTCATCAACTCCCTTCCATCCATCACCTGCCTCAGCCCGACTGCTTCATCAGCATCAGTTCCTTGTACACCATGTGCGTGTGTGTGTGTGTGTGCACGTGCACACACACAGGCAGGTGTATGAATATTTGTTTGTAAAAGTGTGTGCAGTTTGATCGCCGTGTTCTTTTTTTTATTTGTACTTCAATTTCAGTTTAGTACAAATTAGATTGCAGGACTGCAGTCCTTTGTTCATATTCCTCTCAGCAGACACGCATACAGTCAATAGGAATAATAAAAGAATATTAAACCTATAACAAATGTAGTTAGTTAAAACATGAACCAAGACCTTTGAACATAAAGCCGTTACAAAAATAAATGAATGACAAATGCATGCTGGGGACTTCAGTCTTTCCCAGAATGCACTGAGCAAATTTCAAGGAAACACCAGTTGATCACACATACTGTAGCGACCGACAAACACATTCTGCAATTTAGAATTTCCAGTTCACCTGAGTTGCATGTCTTGGAGGAAACCAGAGCATCCGACAAAAATTCACATAAACTGCTGCGAAGTCAAACCAGAAAGGGCCGACCACCAGCCACCACGCCGCTATTTATGTATTCACCAAATAACACAATTTTCCACTTGATGTGTTTGCCTTCAGCTGAACAGCTCATCATGAAAAACACCACAATTTGATTTTGTTTGAGGGAAATGTTCATTGATTTAATTTCAATTAAAAAAATCTAACAATTTTAGTCTCATGAAGACCAGAAGCAAATACGACCCTTAAATCAATAACAGTGGGACTTGAGAAAAGCCCAGCTTGCATGGGTAGATCTATAAAGGCTGGTGAAATTACCTGTAGCCTACTACAATAACTCACATGGTAAATTATGTGTATAATGTACAAGACTTGTTATATTCACCACTCTGCTGCTCAGAGTTTCGCTTCTTTAAAGTGCAACTGAAATTACTTTTTTTTTGTCTTCTGCAGCATACATGTCTGCTTTGTATATCACTTGTCCTGTGATCGCCGTTGAGAAAAATATCATTAGGTATGCGTCTACCTAGATAGAGACCTTATTTCAGCACAGCCAATCAAATCTTGCATGAAGCAGAAACGTCAGTGCTCTATCATAGGCCGAACAGACGTGACACTAAGCCAGACAGCAACCTGCTACACAAGAGCCACAGACTCTGAACAACAACAACAACAACAACCCACTTCATGCTAAAGGCTCCTTCTTATCTAACTTACAAACATGAACACACATCTCCTCCTGCACCTTAGCTTGTTGAACGAGCAACCAAACAAACATCCACTGGGAAAAAGTGCTCTGCTAAAGTCAGTTTGCAGGCTAAATAACTAATTAGCTGCTCAGCTGCAGCACATTAAACAGCATGTAAACATACCTGCAAATGTCACTTGGGTCCAGTTATACGCCGCTGTGGTCCGTACTCTTTAATACCACTAACAACACGCTGTCTGCACATGACATGTATCTACAGTGCAAGTTTATTTACTTTGTCTCTTGTTCCCTATGGTGTAACTCCAGCACTCTGGCAGCCTGACAGCTGCTGTCAACCAAACACAGACACGCCCCTCCAGCCGGCTGAGAGGAAAAGGAGCAAAGGTAAAAAGGTAAAAAATAAGCCTACCAGCACCTCTAAAGCTCACTAATTGACGTGTTACATCTTGTTTGTTTAATCCATACACAAACAGAAATGTAAAGATGACAATTTGTGTTCTTTACGGGGAGTTACTGCTGGAACTATTTCACCAGGCCACTGGTAACTCTGTTTTTACATTTCTGTTTGTGGATTAAACAAATATAATGCGGTAGTTAGAAAAATGTAGTTGCTGGTGGGCGTATTATTTTTACCTTCGTACAGAGCTAGGCTAGCTGTTTCGCCCTTCTTTCAGTTTATATGCTAAGCTTAACTCATTGCTGGCTCTGGCTTCATACTTAACGGACAAACCATGAGAATGGTTTTCGATCTGCTCTCGGCAAGTAGCCAACAACAATGCCAGCTTTGCCCATAAAATACCCAGAATGCAACGTGACATGGCACTCGCCTTCTCCCTTTAATGAACCGAAAGACAATAGTGTGACTTCTTGCAGTTTCACTCATTCCTTTGTGACAGCCATTCTTGCATTGTGAGGTCTATTTTTAATTAGAAGTGTGTTGTAATTACGACATCATATTTAACTATTGTAAACAGCAAATTTGAGCAAAGATGATATTAGAGTGGCATTAGGATGAAAGGCTTGCAATTTGGAACCCACCCACTCTGGCACAATAAATGTTTTAAAAACATCCCAACATTTCCATACAAACTGTGCTCCACTCAACTTAACCTTGTTGTTTCTTTTTATTGCTTCCCCCAGCTCTGCCACCTCGGTCCTTTCTCCCTCCAGTTGCCTTTGGCACCATATTGCTAATTGTGCTTTAAGAGCGAGATCTAATTGTGCAGAAAGAAATGTGGGCTGGAAGAATTATCCCAAGCTTTTAGTACTTGTTTATTATTCAGCCAAATGCCAAAACCAGTGGCTAATGCTTTCATTCACACCCCAATGTAGATGGCATGTCATTTAAAGGGTTGATAAATATGTGGCTTTACTTTTATTTATTTATTTATTTTACTTTCTGTTTGGTTCCACGTGACCTCAGATGATTTTCAATCGGCTTAATAAGGCCTCTTGGTTTCAACTGTGAGCAATCTTTATTTCCTCTGCAAGCCTCGTGATTGATATTTAGTGTGAATGCCCTTTTGCACGTCTTCCCTACTTCATTATATTTGCTGCTCCAAACCTCTCCTCCACCCTTTTCAGACAGTCAACAAAAAGCCACGCAGCCAAACCTCCCATAACGCTCTCTCTGCACCGTCTCCACCTCCTCCTCTTTTGAGGAAAGGGCAAATGAATGATGCTCACTGTATCGACACAAAACTTTTCCCTCACTCTCCTCCCTATTTGCTAATGAGCAATGCTAGCTCTATTGACCTACTTGTGGACTTAAAGGAAATCCAATCACAAATGCCTCAGGTCGCTTTCTTCCCACTTTGGGAGATTAAAAGATTCAATTCTCCCTGCCTATCCACACTCATCATCATCATTTCTCCTTCCTCTCCTTTCGTCTGTCTGCTCCGCCACCTGCCCCTCCCCTGAACCCCCCCCCTTACTCCCTAACTAAGTTTTCAGGTTCTTTTACAAACTTGCTCTTTGTCTTTCCCATTCAGACGCGAGGAGAGCAGAGTAGAGGAGAGCAGCCGTGCAGATAATTATCAGCAGGAGACAAGGGTATTATCGGGACACAATGGAGCTGGCGGACAGAGTCTGATCTAGTCGGCTGCAGAAGGACAATGAATCATTGGCCGCAGCACATCTGCAATGTACAAATATGCACAAAAACACACACATTTCTCAACTTCATCAAGTTATTATAAACACTGTCTGCAAACCTCCATTATCCCAATCCCTCCAAACATACACACACACACACACTTTGCACGGACCCCATACTGTGCGTTAAATGGCAGCAGGGTGCTGAGCTACTGTTTGCTTTGCCTATTGCAAGGGTGTTTATTTGGCTTCATGCATACTGCGCAGTAATGGAACACGGTGACCCAGGCTCCAAAGGGGGTCTGCTAACAAACAGACTGCACTGCGAAAACACAGGCTCTCTGTGGGGTACATGCGATGTTCAGATCATGTACATGCTGCTTATGTGCTTTCGTAGGCACAGACAAGATGAAGGTGCACTGATCTCATCAAGTTGTCTCATCAAGTTGCCCATTAAATATTTTGGCATTATGAATCAGTTTTGAAACCAGTGAGCTTAGAAATGCCCACTTTGACTCCAAGAGACATAATGGGAGATTTATTTTTTCATAACATCAACAGAAAATACTTGTTTTGGTTTATGTCCATTAAAACTGTAACAGGACAACTCAAACATAATTAAACATAATAAAAAACAGTGATGGCCTATAAAACAGTAGGTAACCACAGCAACAATACTTCTGCTTTGTGCCACATTACCAGTTAACTCTCGCTGGTGAATCAGACCTAACCATAGGTTAACCAACAAACTTTACAAATATGATGACAAGTGGAACCTCCCTTTGTTTCTTTGGTAAGTGACCATGATATGAACGTGATAATGCACTGTCCTGATACAGAATACAGACTTTGGCCTATTGTTTTCATACACAAAGACACATCAGTATGAATTGACAGGCTAATTTGAAGTCAGACATTCAGAATTTGGCAGTTTTGTTCATGGAACAGTTCATTTTGGGGCATACGCTTATTTGAGTTAGATGAGACGATCAGTATCACTCTCATATCTGTCCGTTCACTTTGAAGCTGAAGCCAGGACCCGGTTCTCTTGGCATAGCATGAAGACTGGAAGCAGGGGTAAACAGCTAGCTCACGGTACCTCTTACCTCTCACAGATCAACACTTTGTATCTCATTTGTTTAATTCATACAAAAGCTGGAGTTTGAAAACATCAAGTTATGATTTTACAGGGGGCGTATGTGCTGGACAACCAGCAGAGAGTCCAGGAAGTCACTGGAATCTGTGGCTCCCCACTAATGTAAAATTTAGTATGCATGAATACAGCAGGTAAGTGAGCTGGCAAGTTGTCCTGGGTGGGTATCTGCTATGCTATTCAGATTGTTACAACAGCTGCACCAATTTACAAGGGACTACTTTCTGTGTTTACTTCCGGTTTAACTCAAAGAAGAGAAGTGTGTGAAGTGTTTCGTGCTGCTTGCTTCAATCGACGTTGCTCTTGCCAGAGTTCTTGTTTCCCAAATCTCTACATATCATGACCAATAGTCAAAAATATCAGAATACTGTCCAGGTTGACAAATACCAGAATTTCCCTTTAATGCCTGAGTTCAATGTCTCTGCAATGCTGAATCACGTTGGTATGTTTTTAACGTAGTAAACATAATAAAATAAATAATGAGAGAGGGACAAGCTTTGCAAATAAGCTCAGGCTATGAAGGCTACGATATGTGGAATCTGTGTATTTCATGAATGTTCCCAGCTCATGTATCTGTTCTTCCTTGTTCCTTCCTTGCATAACATTGCATGAGGGAAAAGCCCTCATGCAATGTTATGCAAGGAAGAGGCTGCTCTTTACAGACACTGTGAAAAGCAGCCTGTAACTTCTGAGTTCTCGGTGAGTCGGAGGTGGAAGTGAAAGAGGGCGAGAGAAAGCGACAGAGAGAGAGAGAGAGAGAGAGAGAGAGAGACATGAGAAATGAGACAAGAAGGGCAAAACTTTTCTGGCTTTTTTATTTGAAGCTGATGTTTTGTTTTTCTCCTCCACATTTGTCTGTCTGCTCATGCAAGGCAGCTGCAACAGTGAACGAACTATTAAACACGAGAAAAATCAAACTAACCCTTTAGCAAGATGAGTAAGACAACAATAATGGGAGGGCGCGATGGATAAACAAGAAGAAAACTAAGGGAATTTGGGATTTTCAGAGGAGTGAAGTGTTTATCTACAGGCTGCAAGTTTGGGCCTGAAAGACGGAAAGTCTGTAGATGACACACTCCTCATTATTCAGAATAATCATGCAACTACAAGTCAAGTCAAGTAAAAATGGATCAAAAATTAGTCTACAGGTAAGACACTCTCAAATGGTTGAAAAGACACAAACATGCAGTTATTTTCACCCCACCTAACCCTCTCAATTAGCTCAGACTTGCACTGGGCCCACTTATTTTTATAGCTGGACTCAAAAAGTGAATACCATCAATTGCTCGTGTCAGAGCAAGAGCTTCACGTCTCACCCGTTTGACAAGAATCCTTCCTTTGGCAAATTAGTGGCAGGAGACAGCAAAAATAAATTAGATTCATGTGGAACATCCCACCACGTCTCTGCTCTCTGTCACTCTGAGCTAAAGAAAAAAAAAAAGAGCAACTAAGAAACTCCTTCCCTGTCCTCTCTTCTTAATCGTCTTCAGTTTTTTTTTTCTACTGCTGGACTGTAAGATTGTAGAGCTTAAGTGCATTTGTGCTCCCCAATCGAACTGCCAGTTCTCAACTGATGTGTCCTTTTTTGTTTTTTTTCCTTTTCCTTTCCCTCACTTGCGTTTGTCTTCTGTTTTGTTATCTGATTGATCCCCGGACCTCTGCACCCCTCATCTACGGTAAGTGCAAGCATGTCCTTAATTAGAGTGTGTGTTTCTTTCGGTACTTTTCCACAAAAGTAGACATAATGGTTTGACCATCAGTGAATGCTTGGGAGTTCCTGAGTTCCTGTTTTTACTAGTAAACAAAAATCAATAGCAAGTGCCTTAAATGCATTTTTGTTCTAATGGCCTGTGTGTGTCTTAGTGAATGTAGTTATTCTTTTACCAGTGTAAAAGAGGTGCTTTGAGGATGTTGCGAATGAGCATCATGTTCAACAGCACCATCAGCATCGATTCATGTGCACTCAATGTCCATTTCAGTAGGTACACCTTGTTGGTGCCCAGTACAGCTCTTTTTTTCCCTGAGAACAGCCTGAAATCTTCTAGGCAAAGATTCAACAAGATGCTGGTAACAGATGCTGGTCACACAGTTCCTCAAGTTGATGACTTACTGTGAGTGTCCAATTTCACCTCGTTCCAAAAAGCGTGTGCATTTGGTGATGGTCTGAAAACTGTGCAAGTTAGTAGAGTAAAGTAACTGTCATGTTGCTGGAACCATTTGGAGATGACGTGTGCTTCATGACACATTATCCTGCAGGACATTTCTATCTGATGAAGGGTAGACTGCAGCCATGATGTGCGCATTTAGTTTCATTTTCATCAGTAAAAGAACCCAGAATAATTTGCTAATGCTGGATCCATTCAATTGACAGTCTATGTTTTGTCACAAATTCTGTTTGTGATTTTCATGGAGAGAGTTTCCAGGTGCAGTCGGGGCGTACAGAGTGTCCGGTTTGGTGTCTCCTGGATTGCAGCTCTGTTCTCTGCCGATGATGTACTCCTGTTGGCTTCATCAAGCTGTGACCCTGTGACCTACTATTACATAGACATTCTTTCAAGGAGACAGGGTTGGAGATGCATTGGTGATGCAGGTGATGTACTGGACTGATGTGAACGGAAGATCAGCCTTAAGCTCCAACCCTCACCAGTGACTTCTGGGCAGTAACTGAAACAATGGGATTGTCCACAGAACTTGCCGAAATCGTGTCTTGGCTCATTCTTGGCGATAGGCAGAGGAGCTCAGATATCCAGAAGAAGCATGGACCAAAACTGAGAATAAAATAAAATTCTTTAAAATTCAAAGGTGACAGGAATGAGAATAAAACAAAGCGGTTACACTGTTTTCTTGCCATGCCTGAGAAAAAGAGCAGCAGCCCTCCTGACACTCTCTGAAGTTTCTGCAAACAGACTGGAGTGCTAAGGCCGGGATGGCTGGATAGATGATCTCACATAAGGTGGACATTTGCAGGTAAGGGTTGGATTATGCGCACTAAGTTCCAGTTCGTACAGCATGTTGTTCAGAAGAGCTGGCTAACACCATGGCATGTCGATACCACCAGATAACTATGATAACAAGCTTTAATCATGTGATTGCATTGTATCAACACTGATGTCATGTCATTTAGTTAAAATGCATGTCATCAAGAAAATATAGTGGAATATGTAGTTTTTATACCTGCATGAACTAAGAAATACTATTATGAAGTTTTAGTTTTAGACTCACGGACCATTCTGGGTAACTCATTGGATGTGTGCAATTCTGAAATCAACATAATAACTCAAGGATTTATATTGTACTCTTTAACATTGGAAAACGTATTAGTTCAAATTTGCAATTGAGCCAGGGCTTTCTATTTCCCCCCCATTTATTCCCTCTTAACCTTCAAAACACGGTTACAAAGAAATGGGACACCTTGGATTGCAGTGATCAGCTTCCCCTCCATTATGGTTGAAGCCGTGTGGTGGAATAGTTTCTCTGAATTTAATTTCCATTTGTGCCATGGAAAAAAAGAGTGAAATGTAGGCATGTGCTTGTCTTTTGATGGCCAGTGTCTCTGTCCCTTAGCTGAGCTGAACATTTCTCCAGCTGCACTCTCATCAACTGCAGCACATCAGCAGAGTTTCTTATACTTCTTTCTTACTACTTACTGGCTTCATATACCCCTTTTCACCAACGCAAACCTAGTGCTAGTTCTGGGCTGGTGCTAGTGCTCGTTCGGAGTTGGTTCAGCTTGCAAACCGTCTAACAACCGGTTTGCTTTTCCACAGGCTAGAGAGCCACTAAAGAGCCACGTCATTGTATATGTCTGTATACGTCTCTGCTTTCCCAGCAACGCTAGCGCCAACTTCAAGCACAACAGCAACAATGGCGGACTACAATGTGTCTTTACAAGTGCTTCTCCTGGCTGGTTGCTTGTCATGATTGCTGTGGACGCTGATTACGTTTAACAAGAAACGTAATTACCTAACACGGTTTGATTCTTATTAACACTCAACGTGAGTTTTAGTTGGTCTTGCTGGTCACAATAATCCCGCCTCCAAGCCCTGACGTAAGCGGTTCTTGGTTCTAGACCAGCAAAATGTAGGTCCCGCTCTGGAACCAGTTTTCCTGGCCGAGAGCCGGTTCTTTGAAGAGCTGGGTCGAGATTAGGCACCGGCTCCGAACGGGCCCTCGAACTGCCTTGGTGGAAAAAAATATCCACTGATAAGTTCTTAGTGTGTACAGTCCTACTCGGCTTCATGTATGTCTGTCCGCTACTTGCCACTGAAGGCCTCCCATATGATGAAACTACCTTTTTGTAGTTGTGTATAAAATACTCTTTTGTGTATCAGCAATGGGAGGAAATAACTGTCCAATCAGAGCTGAGTGTGTAAAGGATGTGCTCAACTAAACACGCCTACAAGCTGCAGGTTTGTGAGAGGGAAGAGAGAGCTTGCTAACTTTGAGTCAGCCTGTTGGCCATATTCAGAAATACTGTATACAAAGGTGTTAAGATGGTTAATGTCTTAAGTTGGGAGGGAAAGTGTCAAAGTGAATCACAATACATAAAATACTTGTTTCCACTTTGGACGAAAAGAAAATGAAAGAAATGACTTGAAGAGCATGAAGAGCTACTGTATATCCACATACTGGGTGCTATAAGTACGACTGTGGCAGTGATGTCCCATTGCAGGTGTGACAGTTCATTTTTCAGTCTACTGCAGAAACACATCAATGACATTTTCAGCATTGCCTTTTAAAGCCACTCGATCATTTGTAATGCTGAGATAACAATCGATTTCACAGGAAACAGAGGTGAAGTCACACCCCTTCTTGTGTGAGAAAACCATACATTTCACTTTAATGGCAGGTTTTGAATAAAAACAGCAGGCAGTGACACAAGGCTTTCCCCTCCCTGTAATATCATATAATACTGAATTTTACTTTCATGCCAGGTGCCATTTAGATGGAAGTCGGGGAATATTTCAAATGGTAGATGAATCACTGTGGAGTACAACAGTTCCAGTGCAGATGGAGGGAGACAGAGAGGACAGGAGAGGGGAGACAGAGGAAAACAGTGAGAGAACAGGGAGATTCTCAGATGCAGGTGTATTTATAGCTGGAAAAGGAAAGTCACACAGACATACACACACATACACACACTGGAGGCTATCCTAGTCCTGCTGTTAAATAATGCAACTGCTTTGAGATCTGAGGGACTCCTATTAAATCAAGCGTGTGTGTGTCTCTGTGTGTATGTGTGCCGGGATGCTAACACATGTGCTGAAAGACACAAACCCTCCATCTCCCTGCTTTGCAACAGTCTTTGCACTTTGTTGATAGGCCTGTGTGTGCGCCGTTTTGTGTGTTTCTGACAGAACTCATTATATCCAAGTTTATGACTCCATCATATCATATCCCCGTCTCTGCTTTGCATTTGTAAGTGTGTGCGTGTGTGTTTGCAATCTTGTGTAATTATCCATGCCCCGTTATTTGCCTCTCCTGGATGTGTTTATATTAGAAAAGTGTTTTTGAAGTGTTCCGCCACCAAACTTCTGAGGCCTCTTGTGCCTAATTAGGCAGCTTGTTTGAGCCGCCATCGTCACATGGTTCCCTCTCTGTCTTGGCATCTCTCTTCCCCTTCATCACTCCATCCCACCGTCCCCTCATCTGTCCACCCTGCAGTCTGAGAATAAGGTAGGAAAATAAATGAATGCCAGTCTTACAGCGTCACAGGAAATGTGTGTTTTGGTCTGGTTACAGGCGTGCAAACTGTTGGATTTTAGACGTGACAATGGCTGATCACACCAAAATGCAAACATGCAGAGCGGAGCGCTCACACATACACATTTTTCACTCTTGTTTCTCTCTGACATTCGAGAGAATGACAGGAGGACAAGAAGAGAGGAGACAGAGGAGGAGGAGGAGGAGAGGCAAGAGTGAGAGAAGGAGTCAGATTCTCTGCTCACCTTCTTAACTAGTCAGTAGATCTGTCTGCAGGAGAAGGGGCGACACTGATAGCTGGCTGGGTCTCTGCCAGCTGGCGAGGGTGCACACACCCACACACCCAGACACACACACACACACACCCACACCCACACACACACACACACACACACACACACACACACACACACACTTCTCCCAGGGTGCACTGAGACATTCTGTGACCTTGGTGGGGGCAGCAAACTGTACAGGCCTAACAAGGACACACATATATAGACACACACACACACACACACACACACACACACACACACACACACACACACACACACACGCACACACACACACTGACAAGCCACCTGCTTTCATCTAAATGGTACTCCATGTTGTCACTGACCTGTTATAAATTCAGCAGGTTGGTTTGTTTGTGTGTATTAAAAGGGAAAAAGAAAGGTGTACGAGTCTGACGGGTCTTTTTCGACTTCACTGCAGAGATAAACACCTGGAAGAATTTTGTCTCGTGTGTGTGTTTGAGCCGCAGAACTGTCTAAAATGCTAATTAACAGCGCCATGTGAAGCAGAATGTTATGCAAAGATGTTTCTGTAATTACAGGTGTTTAAGTTTTCAGCTGGATTCATTCTTTCAGGTACATAACATTTACATTCCTTACATAGATTCAAATACACACTCTGTTGATTGGACGGCAGCCTGTGTGAAGTGTGTGTTTCTGTCAGGGAACGTGTGTGAGAGAGAGAGAGAGAGAGAGACAGAGAGAGAGAGAGAGAGAGAGAGAAAGAGGGAGGCAGAGACAGAGTGTGTGTGCTGACTTTTCTGCCAAACAGATGTTCATCAGCATTTCAGAGTGTTCCTGTGAAGCCATTAGACTACATTACCAAGAACACACTAATTACGTAGGTGCATGGGGGACTGAGGGGAAGCAGGCTACACATACACACACGGGCTCGTGCACAATCTCACACACACACACACACACGCACACAGACACACGCACACACACACATTTAGACAAATACTGTCACTCTCACAAAAACCGTCTAGGGTAGGGAACACCCAGTGGAAAAAAAGAAAACTGACATGAAAAACAAGCGATTTTACAACATAAAAAACACTGTATACCTACTACATGCAAAATAGATGCACATACATAAGTAAATACCTATTTTAAAGTATGTAAGTAAGAAACTGTGGGATGAGATACACACACACACTTTTCAAGGCTTTGTCCATGAATGTGAAAACCCCACTTGCTTCATGGTGATTAAGGGAAAACGGAGCTTTTTGAAAACGCTGAAGTATGATTGTCACACACATGGTGTGGTACAAATGTGTAGGAGTGACAAAAAGAATCCAACTCTTAGTCACCTCCAGCTCTCGTGATCCATCATTTTCAATGCCAATATAGCCAATCACATAATAAAAAGCTGTTGTCAGTTACATGTAGTTGATGCTGTAAGACAACCTCACAGTATATAACAGTGGTTCATAGAGTAGTTAGGTCTCCTTTGTTTCGTCTTTACCTGCAAGACTACAAATGCGGCGCTCAAAACTTCAAATAAATTCACCTAACTTTTAATGATTTCTCTTTCTTTTCAGCCAGTTCTCTTTTCGCACAAATATCACATACAAAACACGGTTTACCAATGAGTCATGCTGCCGCGTGGGCTCATTGCATGTGTGAAAATATGCAGCGGCACAAAAACATTTGACTCCAAAATCTGTATGAATTCAGGTGTGAAGACACACACCCAACTGGTCCCCTGCAGTATGAAAAATAAATTGAATGTAAGATGAGAATTTCTATGAAGGTGCAAACAGCTGCACACCTTGTTACAGAGTCATGTTGGAAGTAAGAATCAACTATCTTCCAACATACTCAACATTCACTGACTGACACAACAGAAGTGCTTGTCAGATGCCTCTGCTGCTAAGTGCTCCACTATGTCCACCAGCTAGTTGCTAGCTGTCAGCCGTTTGGTGCTCAACAGGTAGTGTGCAGTGGGTTTCTAGAGCTTTTTTGGTGAAAACAGCTGCCTGCTCCTGCTACTGCCAAAAATGACGCTGTGAGAGCTGTGAGAGTGAACCGTCACAGTAAAGTTACCAAAACAATGAGCTGGAAGATGCTATGACGATCTGTAGAGATGAGGGGAACTGCAAAGTTGGGTGATCATTTCCTGTTTCATCACCTCCTTTCGACCCCTTTCACACGTCCACTGTCCACTGACTAACTTTTTTTCGAGCCACCAGTCACACCTTATGGTCTTCATCAGCTGAGCTGAGAGTGGACCTTTATATACAGTATGACAAAACAAAATCTAACTACAATTTCCAAGGTTTAAAATGAACTCTCACGCTCAAGGTTGAATTTGACACACAAAGATTTTTAATTTAACACATACGGCCTATAAGAGTTTGTTAATTTTATTTTCAGTTCTGTTTATTTCCACTAAATGACTGCAGGTGAGAACTTGGGATTGGATGCACTGTGTCGAAAATAAAAAGTTGTTTTTCTTTTTGTTGTCTTGAGTGAGGAGCTTTTTGTTACAGCACTTTCTTCTTAGACATAATTATGCCATTTTGTGCATCGTATGAAAAGTTCTGAGAGCCTAACACGATTTGGAGCATACATTTGTTGTTTTTAATACGGTTTTGGTGTTTGTGTCACCTTTTCTCAAAACAGGCCCATTATTTCTAACAATGGGTCCCACCCATGGAGAAAAACTGTAAAGGAGGGACTCTTCGCCTTGGTTACAGGAATAGTTTGACATTTTGGGAAATACGCTTATTCACTGTTTTGCCGAGACGTAGATGAGAAGATTGATACTCTCTGAATGACTACTGTAATAAGATCAAGAAAGCTATTTTTCAAGTCAAAATGTGAGAGTTGCACTTAGGCCGTTTTCACAGCTATAGTGGGTTTGCTCTGGTCCGAATCAATTGATGAGTTTGTAAACTTGGAGCGTTTCCCCCTTGGTTCAGTTTCTTTTCACACAGAAGAAAAATCCAAGCGAACTAAAAAGCATCGCTACAAACCAACGTTCACTCCGCTTATTGGTCAGGTGTGTCTGGGGCGAGAGCAAGAAAGTAAATACAGGAAGAAGGTCCTGTGTTCTGGACTAGTGCATATTTCTAGAGAGAAACATTGCTATGCAATTTAACATGGAGCAACGGCACAGTTGACATTTGCTCATAATTGTGGGGGAATAATAATAATAATAATAATTGTGGTAATTAGCTGGGCAATATAGCAGGCGTAACTATACAAGCAGAATGCGAATGCACTTCGAGGAAACATCTTGAAAACACTATACTGCTTCACACAAAGAAGACGTGCTGCCTTCAGACGACTGAGCAGAACAAGGGAGCTTATATTTAGCTCAAACTTGCAGAGTACACCTGGTAGTTGAGTCGGATCAAGGTCGCATCACGTTCCCCCCACAAACGAACCGCTCCAGAGTTTGTTTGGGACCGGACAGAGACCACCTCTTCTAAAGGGTTTCGGCGCGATTGTTTTGGGGGTAAACACTCCAGGGTTCAGTTCAACCGAACTAAACAAGGCAGGTGTGAAAACGCCCTAACTATTAGGCTACAGCCAGCAATTTTAACAAAAATTGTCTAATAGCACCTCTAAAGCTCACTAATAAACACATTTATGGTATTTTATTATAATTATACATTACGTATAGCACATTATATCTTGTTTGTTAAATCTGTGAAAAATGGTGTTTCAGTTTTCCGGTCGCTCATGTGTTAGAGTATTTCTTGGCTGATAGCTGTGACTAGCTAAGCTGCTCGCTGTAGCCTTATATTGACTGGACGTGGTAAAGATCTTCTCTTCTAACTCGGCAAGAAACCGAAAAAGCGTATTCATCAAACTACTCCCTTTAACAGATAATATCTATAGACTCTTGATCAAATCACAATTTTACACTCTTACAGCAGCCTGACAACAGAAACAAAATGTTATGTGGGCATCAGAGGTGAAAAATCAGAGGTTCAGCCTGCTGAGACCGATTGGAGTTACCAGTCTTTGTCTGCCAAAGAGATCTATCGATTCAACCCCCACTCTTTATTGGATGATAGCTGTTATTCACAATTTTGTTGTTCGCAAAAGGAAACAGGAGCAACAAAGAGGTAGATTTAACAGTTTTCGGGTTATTTTGGTGTTTAAACAAGTTTTAAAGGCGATCTAAAAACACACAAAACAAACAGTGTTTTCAAATGTATCCGCATTAGTGTCCACTGAGATGGTACATTCACACACAGTTTAACAAACATTGCACTGACTTCCATTCATCCCCAGAGGGCTCAGCCTGACCTTAACCATAACCCCAATTAAGACAGAAACCGTCTTACATTGTGCTGAGGGAAAGTGCAGTGAAATCAAATTTGGGACACAGACTCTGGTTTGACAAGCCGTCCCCGGTCAACTGGTGTGAAGTCCAGATTTTGACCCCAGATGTGGCCCATGACAGAAACAGACACACACGTTCCCACAAGATGGCCAGTAGCCAGCAAGAGTGAAATTTGGAGTGACAAAGGGAGTGTGAAGCTCTGCTGTCCCCCTCTGTGATCTGACCGATCAGAGAGAGAGCGAGCTGCGGATTCCTTTATACCTCACCCATTCCCACCCACTCCCCTCTTCCTCTCCACCCCTACTCACCTATTCCCCTCTGTTGCTGCTTTTCTTCCCCCTTCCCCTCCTCTTCCCTCCCGCCTCCTCTCCAGCTCCTCTGCCCTCTCCCTTCCCTACTGTTTCTCTCAGCACCCGCCACACACACACACACACACACACTGCACTGACTTCCTTCTTTCCTCTTTTTTCTTCTCTCCTGTCTCGCCTAGCATCTGTCTAATTCAGTGGTTGGGCCTGTGGTTAGCAGCAGTATGGTTTTTATGATCACCCTCTGAGTACACAGTGACCTTGGACATTATTCACACACAATGGATGGAGCTGTCCACACCGGGGAGCACGGCAACTGCTGTGGGCCGTTGCGAGTGTGTGCCTGTGTGTGTGTGTGTGAGGCAGCAAGAGAGAGAGAAAGCGAGAGGGAGGCAGTAAGAGTGAGTGTACCAATTTGAAATGTGAGCAAAGGAGAGAGAATATGAACTAGAGGGAGCGTTGTTCCACTTGTGGTGGGCTAATGAATGTAGCGGTGTATGTGTGAAGGACCTGGTCCTTTTGGGTTCTTGAAAAGCGTGGGACAGTAACCAGTAAACAGACAGAAAGGTTAGCCCCTTGTACGTTGTATGGCCAAAAGTATGTGGACAACCCTGTCCACTTTGTTCTGGGGCCGTTTCTCATGGTTTAGCCAACTTAAGGAAAATCTAAAGGTCCATTTGAAATCACATTTAGTGATCCCCTTTTACAGTCAAAAATAATGATTATTTTAATTCATAGTTATCCATTATGATTATTCATATGCCAAGCCTCTGAATGGCCGTGTCCATGACGATGTGTATGTTTGATTGACAGCATCTGGCAGAGAGACACAAACAAAGTACACAAACTTACGCTGTAGCCATGGGCAGATAGCTTTGCTAGCAGTGCTATTGAAGAGTAAAGACTACACCAGCATCTAAACAGACAAAGTGTCATTTGCAGGTAAGTTTATACGCTTATGACGCTAATTAGCTGTCTAACCTGCAGACTGATGTTAGCGGTGCACTTCTCCCCGGTGAATGTTTGTTTGGTCACTCATTCAACAAGCTAAGATGCAGGATATAACATGTGTCCATAGTTAGACAAGAAGGAGACAGACTTTAGCAACAAAGCTAATGTGGTTTGTTGTTTAAAGTCTGTGGCTCTCAGACTGTCCTCCCAAGAAGAAATGACAGTGTCGTTTCAGGAAGTGCCCCAAAATGTGACAAAGCCCTTTAGCGACCGTAGTTATTATGACGGAAGTCAGGTGACGTTTTAGAGCGACAAAGTCCACGTAAGGAGAAAGCCTCCAGGAACAGCGCAGGGCTGTGAAGCGATTTTGGTGTAGTGGCCGCAGAGGGTATTGGAACTTCTGGCAGCATCACCTGACACATTGGCCCAAAAAGCATTTTTGCCATACACAAAATATTCGGAAAAGGAGAAGCTGTTAAACGGCGAATAAATGCTTCAGAAACTCCTAAAAAACATTTGGTCCAATAACATTTGGAAAGTCATTATTAAAGTCAGTATTTTATCCCAGTGGTGGGAGCCAACAGGAAGTCAGACGGCTCGGCGAGCAGAAGTCTCGGACGTGTCACTGTCAATTTCAATACATCGTCAAATCTTAGGATATGTGGACTGAGCAAATGAAAATTTTGCTTTGTCTGCAGAGACTGAAATAAACACATCTTCATCAGCCCTCTAAGAAAGATTTGGACTGGGGGTAGTATTAGAATCTGTAGAAAATAATGTAACAGGCAAAGCCAGCAACAGTCTGAATGACACATATGACCACCACCTGTCATTATATATATGGCTCACTACAGCTGAAAATCTTCATCTTAGATCAATAATTATAGAAATAATACTGCATACTGGCATCACTTTGGTTGGAAGATAATTGTACAATAGAACATTTCTATTTCTTTATATCCACCACTGGCAGGCAGTATAAGTCGTTTGTCCACCTCAGTGCATACACACACACACACACACACATGTGAGCACATCCACACACATACCTGCCTTGTTATAACACCAATCAGTCAACTGTCAGAGGCGGAGAGGGTTTATGGCAGCTTTATGGGAGGTGAAGCAGCACTCGGTAGTCCATTTGACTGCCCATATAAATGACTCATCTGTGTGTGTGTGTGTGTGTGTGTGTGGTGAATGCATGTCTGTGTGTGACTCGCTGAGTGACTATGTAGCTTACCACTGGGCATTTGTGTGTGTGAAATGCTTTTCACATAGCCATGCACATCTCTGTGTTTGTCGGAGTGTGTGTTCATATGTGTGTGTGTGGAAGTTACACGCAAGTGCGCCTCCATAACCGTGTGTTGTGAGGGCACATAACTGTCTGTTCTGTCGGGAAGTGGAGTAGATGAAGTGAACTGTGAGTCTGTCTCTGCACCATTTGAGGTGTAAGATACCAAGTAAGAGTTAGAGACACAGAGAGCTGGGCAGAGGGGAAGAAGGGAGGGAGGGAGGGAGGGAGGGAGGAGGGTGTTAAATAGAGATAAGGATAAAAAAGTGAGGAAAGAAAGAAAGAAAGAGAAAGAATCTAACTTTTGATTTTCACTATATGTACTTTTTGCTTTGAGGCCGCAGAGTGTCTTGTAAATCGTGTCATACTCCCCCTCAGTTGGTCAAGTTTGTGCCCCGGCAAATTGTCTCATATTGATCAGCCTTCTTCTTTGAAATGGCTACTAGCTTGAGCCTGAGGAAACGGGCCCCCGAAAGGGCACCGCAGGGTGCAAAAGAAGTAGATCACAAAAGCATAAATAAATAGATCAAAATAAAAGAGTCAATGCCAATGTTTACATGTACTGATAAACAGCTCTTGCTGCGTCTCACTGCTTTCCACCATCCCTTTTTTTTGTTGTTTAGCCTGACAGCCACAAACACCACGAATATCCATCCTTCCAGAAGTGCAAACAAACATTTCCTAATAGGCTTTCTGCAGTGGGAGAATGGTCACTCTGGTCTTCCCAGAAAACCCATCAATCGCCAATGTTCCCAACTTCACAATGACCTTCCTCGGGCTACACTGAACAAATGCTGCAGCTGTGGATCAATTGCAAAACAGTGAATTGTGGGATTTTAATCCAAAAGAGTAGATACATGCTTTTCACACTGCATTTTTCACTCCATTGTGGGAATTTTTTCCATTTAGAATTCAGTAGCTCAAATTACAGTAAATGGCAGAAGGTGAATATAGTACAAAGCAGCAAACAGGGAGGGATGTCGGACGAAGCCTATGAGGCAGAGAAGCTTGGCTTTACACTCACAGTGAGCATCTTTAGCTTCAGCAATGTGACGTATTTCCAAGTGAAACGGACTATGTGGGCTTACTTTAGTTAGTGCAGTCCTACCCTGTGTGGTATCCTAGACATTATCTTATTCTTCCTTCTTTACAATAAAACTGTTTACAATTAATATAATTACATCATGAATCGCTTTTGGTTAAATAACGTTGTGGAATTAAAATGATGTTTGATAGGTTGTGGTTCAATTTAATAAAGTGCTTTTTATTATTCATCTGGTAAGTTTATTAGGCTTCATTTCAGCACCGGGAGCTGTCCACTGTGTGACCTGTTAAATGTAACGAGTATCTGTTTGCCTGCCTCCCTCCACGTGGAAGGTGTTGATTATTAGATGATTATCTTTACATCAAACCCCCATTATTGATACTATTTATGGCCAGCGTTTTTTCAGTAATACACATTTAATGTTTTGCATTCTGTAACTGCCTATCTGTAAAATTGTTTTCATTATTACTGGCAGAGTATTTCTCTCCATCATGGCATTCAAATACATACCCACGCACAAGGCATTCTGAGAATCCTCTCAGACCGCGGTTCACAAACAGACACAAATGGCTCCTACTCTCTCGTATTTCTGACAGAGTAAGCACTCAAGGCTTGTTTTCCGCCTCCAGTGGTCAATAGATGTGTCATTTCAAATGTTCTAATAATAATCATAAAATGCATTTGCAGTAACTTATCAGTACCAACAGGTGTTTCCAAATCAACCTGACATTTTAAGTAAGAAGAACTTTAATTAATAGCCTAAGTAGTTAATACCCCATTTTTGAAACTATTTATGGTCAGATTTCTTTTCAGCACTAGCTGTTCAATAAATTTACAGTCTGTTATTACCTCTTTATATAGTAGTTGTCATCCTCCACGCAGGATTCAAATGACTAACGCATGAGGGACTCACAGGAAATGATGCAGCATGTAATCCAGCAAAGGCATATTTCCACTGAGGATTTCAGGATCCTGTTTTGTCCCCCGTCACATTTACAATTTCAGTTTGATTAATTAACTAAAAGAGCCTGTGCCCTCTTACTATGCAACTGGCGAAAAGATGGGAGCAGCTCTGAGTTGATCAAAATGTTTAGCTGTTCATCTGAGTCGCTCACAGCATTTAAGCTTTACAATCAGCAGCAAGGCCGGCACGGTGGTGCGGTGGTTATCTCTGTCGCCTCCCAGCAAGAGGGCTCTCGGTTCGACCCCACTGGTTGGCTGGGGTCACCTTGTGTGGAGACTTCTCCGGCTTAGAACTGATAATCAAACACAAAAGACAGCGCTCTTTGTAGTAAAGATAGAAATAAAACATTATTTGTTTAAAGGTTCATTGTTGATGTTGGAAATGGTAGTTTGAATTTTTTCTCAAACATTTTTTATATAACTTCATATTTAACAAAAAATAAATTCTCAATCTGCACTTCACTGCAGTGCATATAAAGCAGTTCTTTCTTACAAAATAGGTGTCACAATAGGTAATGCATGCACAGAGAGGAAAGGCTCCATTTGAAGACACTGTCCCCACAGATTTGCATTTGCATATGGTGGGTTAGTCAGGATAGGGGGGCCTGCAGCATAAATACAAGATCAAACAGGAATATTTGGTAAAATCTGAGACATAGGGCTCTGAGCGTCTCTTCATCAGTGTGTGAGAACAAAGAGTAAACAAGGTAAGAATATAGAAAAAAAAGTGTTTCTGATACCACTTAACTGCACACCGATAGTCCTTCATTTTATGGCCCAAGATTAAGAGTGCAAACATCCTTTTGTGCTAAAGCAGTGTAACGCATTATTACATATGATTTTTCACTCTGAAATCCTGTACAGACTATTCCCCTTGTTTTCTGTCAGTTGCCAGGTTTTCTAACTTTTTTGCTTTTATGTTGAGAATTCCAAGCTTGAACTTTTAAGGGGCAAAAGGTCACTTATCTTACATTTGTACAATACAAGTGTGTTTTCATGTTTTTAGTTTTCAGACCTAAACTCTGCGGACAGTGGTTTACCATGTGTTGGCTGCTGGCCACTACTTAGTGTGTGTCTCATTAGAAAGAAATGGTGTAAAGTTGTGTCGACTGATCAGTGAGCTTGCCGCCAAATTAGAAGTGTAGAACAAGAAGCTGGCAAGGCCCGAACCAAAGCTGACCCCTGAGGGGAGAGAAACAGGAGACACAGAGAGGTCTGCTTTTTACCTTTCTGAGCTGCAAGAGCCAAATACAGTACGACATGAGGTTGCTCTTTGTTGATTGGCCAGAAGGTATCTCCAAGACAACCAGGCAGAAGAATGAAATTATACTGCCTGCACTGGTTGCTTTTGGAAAGCACCTTGGGAGCTGATAAGCAGAAAGATACGAAGGGAACGGAAAGACAGAGACAGGCCCCCTGTGGAGGTTTTTGAAGGCATTTTCTTTGTCTTTCTTTGCCTTTCTGCCTCATAAGTGGTTCCCTGGGTGGGCTCAGGAGTGTCAGAGTCAGAACTAAAAGTAGACCAAAGATAGGCCCCACTTATCCAGACGAGAGATAAGGTAATAGGTGGGTAGTTGAACCCACTGTGCTTACGGCACTTTCCAATCAAGAAAAGAAACTTTGCAGAAAGAACCTGACTTTACACGCACACATTCATTCCCTCACACATGCTCATTATTGCATGCTCAGATGTGCATTTATTTAGCCGGGTGCTCATATGTACTGCCTGCCTGGCTCTGACTCACTGACACACTTCCAGTCTTGATTGCTCAGAGTGAACATGCTGGTTTATAACAGCGCCAACATCATAACAGGGCTCAACGTGAACTGAGTTAGCTTTGAGCCACCCCCCCACCCCCCGTAGCCGTGGACATTTAAGTCACAAGAAGATGTGGAACGGACAAAAATGTCAAATGGGAACAATTTGTAGTGGTTCCTACCTGAAGCATTTTACCACCTGTGGCCCAGTGCTGCTTATTCTGGCTCCTTTTGGCTGCAGGAAAGAAAACAAAGTTCATTTCTTCTGTCTTTTTGTTCTGTTTTTCACTTGTGTTCCAGGCTGCGATTTCTACCACACCTCCATCTATATGTCTGTGGATATGTTTTAATATGATCCTTAATGTTTTCATGAAATCAAACCCCATTTTGACTCCATTTGAGGTTGATATTTCTACAGCAATAGTCATTTAATGTATTTATGTTATTACCTCTCTATATAGTAGTTTTCATTGTTAGTGGCAGAGTCCGCCATTCCCGCACTGGATTCAAATAGATGTACAAAATGCTTTTAATTTAGCGCCACTTTTTAGCAGGAAAAAAAGCCAAAAAAAAATCTGCATAATGAGTCTTGGAGCCACAGGTGCTTCTGAAAAATCACTAGCCGCTCATCTAGTCTTTGCTTCATTCATCAATCATGGCATCTGCTCCATCCCTTCCTCATCTGCCTATCTATCTTCTTCTTGTTCCCAGTAAACAGTCCTACCTGTTTTTCTTTCATTCTCGTGCTCTTTTATCGTATTCATTCATTCACTCTGGATCCATCATCCCTGGCAGGCTCAGAGGAGCTCAGCTGGGGAGGAGCAGCAGCCATTTTCTCCAACGTGGCTCAGGAGGTAGAGCGGGTTGTCCATTAATCCCAGGGTTCGACCCCTGGCTCCTCCTGTCAAAGTGTCTAAAGTGGACTAACTCGTTGAAAAAAAACATTTATAGAGCTTTAACAAACTGGAATAATTTACCCCCTGCCGTCTAATAAAAATTAATAATCCTTTAAAAAGAATATGCAGAGGCATTTATTGGCATGCAGATGACAGACTGAACAGTAGGAGGTGTAACTGTGCTCGTTTTCAATATTCATGTTTTGTTTCATATTAGTTGTATAATCCTGTTCCTGCTTTCAGATATCATCATATATATTGATTATATTGATTTTTAATTACTATTCTACCTAATGTATGCACAGTGTTGATTGGTTTTAATGTATATTGATGTAATTGTATGTATATTAATGCAATTCATGTTCATCATGTTATGCATTATGTATTGTATGTCAGGTGTGGACCCCAGGAAGACTAGCTGGTTGCTATGGCATCAGCTGATGGGGATCCTTTAAATAAACAAATACAATCTTCTGCCTGATGTATTAACAACACATCCAGCGTACAGGAGGAGGTGGGAGGTGGTGGTGTAGTGGAAAGGTGAAAGTTGCCATATTGTCATATTTATGTGATCAGTGTGCAAAACACATGCACATCTTTCCTGTCCAGGTGCTGAGTCTAAACATTGCAAGGTGATTTCTGCTTCCCAAAGACTTGCAACACTGTAGAATTCTCCCATTAAATGTTTTTTTTTTTTTTTACTTTATTAAATATAGACAACATTTCGAGCCCAAATGGTATCAAACCTCTGTATATACATTTGTTCCTGATGAAGAGCCAATTCCGGCTCAAACGCTACAGTGTTATGAGTCTTTGGGAAGCAGAATCATATTTATATGTCAAAAAGGAAAACGCTATGATAGAAAATTGAAAAATGTCCATGTTATTGAAAAAGGTTCCATGCAGGAACAGAAATGGAAAGGTCTGTATGGTATTTCATCTCTGTAAATCTCATCGTTTTATATTTAAAGGTTATTTCAGTATTTGTTTTTGGCTACTCTAAGAGCCTGCAACAAAATAAAGAGGACATTTTCATTAAACTTGATACCTGATAATATTATGCTTGAAAATAACCATAACATTAACCCATTTTTTCTTTTTTCAAAAATTGTTTCTGCATAGAACATGACTGCATAGTGTAACCAAAGCTACAATGCATAATATCACTTAAATTGACCCACGTTTGTGCTGAGTAGCAACAAGACGACTCTACAGCCACACCAGCAGCTTTGTGAGGCTGTGCTGGCACGTTGCTGCTTTGAGCTAAATGCTAACATCAGCATGCTAGCATGCTCACAGTGGCAATGCTAAAATGCTGATGTTTAGCAGGTATAATGTTTTCCATGTTCGTCACCTTAGTTTGATGTGTTAGCTTGCTAATATTTGCTAATAAACAACTAAACACAAAGTACAGCTGAGGCTGATGGGTATGTCCTTAGTTTTGCAGATATTTGGTCAAAAATTAAAGTGCTGGACAAATCAAAGTTGTGACCTGATGATGGCGTAAAGAGAAAAGTAAAGGGACCATCAAAGTTATTGCAATTTATCCTGGGGGAAACAATGTTTGTACCACATTTCATGGAAACCCATGCAACAGGTGCCAAGACAACATACTCAAAACCACAATATCAACCTCATGGTGGCGCTAGAGAAAAAGTCAGGGGATCACCAAAGTCAGTAGGATTCATTACCTGGAAACCATGAATGTCTGTACAAAAATGTGTGCCAATTCATGCAGTAGGTGTTGAGATATTTTACAAGATAAGTACAAATTTTGACATAATGGTGGCGCTAGATGGAAAGTCAGGGGATCATCAAAATCATAAGGATTCATCCTCTGGGGATCATGAATGTCTGTACATAATTTCATGGCAATCCATCCACTAGTTGTTGAGATATTTCAGTCTGGACCAAAGTGGTGGACAGGCTGACTGTCAGACTGATATACTGCTTTTTAGCCATGCCACCAGCATGGCTCTAGGGGTGGCAATGATGTTATAGTTTAATGTTTTTTCATGTCTTGGGGGTATAAAGTTTCATAAGTCGATCGTAAACTTTGATTTGCAAAAGCTGATCAATTTAGATTAAGATTGGAAAACGAATTTGGTATCTGAAGTGCTCCAGTACCTTTAATTCAATGCCACACAAACGTGACATTTAAAATATAAATTCATATTTTAGTAAGTTTCAAATATGGTATGATTTGAATCATCAGACCTTTGTATTTTTATTTTACACTTTGATTCTCCGGGGAGAAGATTTTGTAGTTGCCATTCACCTTGCATTCACTGAAAATAAATAAGTAACTGCAGTTACACATTTTTAAGTCAATATCTAATTAAAATAGTGAATGATTAATTTCTGCTTGGATGTACAATATTTGAAATGAACAATTACATGCATTTGGCACCTTCAGAATTCGTGCAAAAAACACTTTAAGGCATTTTATCTCTTGTGGCCTCAGCCTTAAAATAGAGCCTGCTAATGATGGCTATGTTGGTGGGCCTGCAGGCAGCCCGTGGAGCGAGTTCAAGCAGTCACTAAGAGTACAGGGCATGTGTGTGTGTGTGTGTGTGTGTGTTCATAAACGTGTGTCTATCTGGGTGTCCAGGTGCTCTTGTGTATGTATGGTACACCTATTTTTGATCCTGTCATCCCTTTCCACAACCACCTACAAGCCTCCCCAAAGGGCAGTTTGTTAAACACACAGTGAACAACACACTGAAGCACAGAGTGCACAGATGCGCTGAAGACTTCCTCCAAAGGAGCAAACAGTTTACTCTCTTCAAATCTCAAATCCCTTCATCTTTGTGTGTGTATATGTGTGCACACATGCATGTGTGTGTGATCTCTACTGTCTAACAGTAGCTAACAGCCAACCGCCAACTCTCCCCACTGTTTACACTGTGTTGTTAGAAACATCAGCCGAACAATGACTGAACTAAGTTTGTAGCCCAACAGAGATGCAGTTAAGGCATGTTTCTGTCTCTCACTCTGTCCGTCTCTCCCTGTTTTGAACCCTGTCTGCTGTATCCAGCTGAGATTGTACCTGCAGATGTTGACTCCTGTGATTTCTTAGTTCTGTAACAGAGGGAAACAAAAGTGAGGAGAAGCAAGAAACTTCTTGTTTTTCTTGTGCACTAAAGAGTGTTAGACAACCCCCATGTAAACCAAACAAACCATGTTTGTTCTATGAACCCTTAGAGACCAAACCACCTAGGTACATATTTTTTCCTTTCTGTCTCATTGCCTCTCATCCTTGTTCATTCCTTGTTCATTTGTTTGCCTAAATTATTCCAAAAAGACTTGTAAACACAGTATCAGCATTCATTTCTGCTGATATTGACATACTGACACATGCCAGACCACACACATTTTCAGGAATCATTAATCTAGCTTATGTGTGAATGTGAGCATAACAGTGTGCGCACACGCACACATACACACGTATCATGTATGGTCAAGGCTTGGACCCAAAAGCAAAGCTCTGATGGCAGAAAGGAAAATGGCTAAAGTAGGCTTTCCTCTGTACTCAGCTGGCTTGCGATCCTTAACGGGGAGACAGTCGGAACTGCAAAACAGATCCAAAGGTGCAAGGCAGCCAGGCAGCTAATCAAAGACAGTGGGATGGTCATAGCAGGAACAGCCAGTGAAGCAGGAACAAGGGCCAAACCATGAAAGCAACACAAACAAAATGGTGAACTCTTCTCTAATGACTGATTGGAAAGCAGCACGAGAAGAAGAAGTGGTCGGAAGAAGCAGGAAACAGAATGGAAACAAGTAATGAACAGGTTATACATGACAGGGACTGGAAGAACACAAAACACTGAGGCTAATATGCAGGCGAGGATGAGACCGCCAGGGGATGTGGAACAAGGAGAAGGAGGGGGCGGTCTCTAGGGATGACTCCCAGCATCCCTAGGGGCGACCAATGAGACGACAGTGGAAGCAAAAATAGGTTTAAATTGTCAGAAGCAAAGAATTTTCTTTCTTTCTTTCTTTCCGGCCATATACTTCCCAGGTCACAATATACTGAAAGCCCTTCCCCCAACAGTGATACTTAACTGTGAAAGCTAGCTTCCCTTCATGAGGTTGCAGAGTAATCAGGGTTTTTTTTAAGTATCCTGTTTTTGTTTTTATGTATGTAAACATCATATCCTAATTTCAGAAACCTGGATAAGCCCTTATGCCTTTTTGCTATTTTACAAACCCGATTATGCTAGCTGGAGTACTTCAAAAGATACCATAAGACTGTTGCATGTATACATCTTATCCCGGTTTCTGACCACTGCTGACTAACTACTTTACTAGATATATGATTGAATGAGCGTTGTTAATATCAGCCCCAATTTAATTTTTATTAAATGATATTTAATTTTTAGTTTTTAAACTGAGTCAGCTGGTGAATGTCTCTCATTGCTCTGATGCTCTCAGCGGTATACAGATGAGAGCGGAACTGGTGCTGCTACTGTTGTTTCCTCCGGTCTCATGAACAGTTCAACTGTGTCACACCGGTTAAAGGATGCCCTACTCGTGCGGAAATTTTCTCTCCACTCTGAATCACTGAACTCCATCATGACGACCCTATCCCACCAGTCACGGCCGCGTATCTTCATCCACTGATCCCTTAGGCTATGCAGTGGAAGTTACAGTGACAGTGACAGCCTGTCAAAGTGGAGGACTTGTTTAATATTTCCTGTCGCTCTCTTCTCCCATTGCTGGCAATAAGGTGGATAAGCCAAATCCATAACACAATGTTGGCATTTAATAGTGCTAAACCCACTATTAGCCAAAGTGAGCCTCATTTTTAATAGTCATAGTCAAATTAATTTAAGGTTAACATTTACAGAATTGCCAGTTTGTGTTGTAAGCATCACAGGAGCCTGTGCAAACAGCATGCAGTAATCAGGAACCAGGATACTAGTATTTATCATGTATACAGAGAGATTTATTTGTGTTCCACATCAACACCATATCCCGAATATGATCAAAACCAGGATAAGCCTCATAACCCGGGATACTCACGTCCATGGAAACGCACTCATTCATAGGGTTGACTTATGAGATGTGGAACATTGGATGATCACACATGGAACATACGAGCCAAAGCTGCGCAACAGCTGGAGTGACCATCATGGCAAAGGGGAAGGGACCCACAAACTGGGTAGCTATCTTGCAGATCACTACATTGAGGGGCAGGTTGAGGGTTGATCAGAGCACCTGTCATTGCTACCTTGAAGAGATACAAAACGGGGGCACAGGACCTAAGCCAGGTGCGTCTACATCTTTGGATTGTCACAACACAGGTAATACTGGAGAAATGATTTGTTGTCACATCTAAGGGAATTAATTAACACTATGCCTTGTGGCTATACCAGCTACAAACATGCCACAACATGTACTGAGTGCCTTTGGTTGCCAATGACCAAGAAAGGACGCGGGTCTTCCCTGAATCCTCTCCCGCAGTGGCACTTCACTTGTCTGGCGGCTCACAACTCACCGTTGGTTTCAGTTTATTTAGGTTAACATGTAAACACTATTCAAGATGAAACCAAAATACTTAAGGGATGAGGGTTATTATTCCTTGTCCATCACAGTCTCAATACATCTGCAGAACTTTCACCTTGGGCATCTACCCTCTGACAGGCTCATATTAGACAAGATCCTCCTTCTTGACATTTGGCAACCAATCAACAAGACAAATGACAAGATGAAAGAATGCTGACTTGCTTCTTTTGGTTGGGAAACAGAGAAGGCAGGTAACAATCGGAGCACTGGAAGGTGTAGTATAGTAGCATAGTGGAGGAACTGGGGAGTGTATTGTGGGCATGCTCCTGTAGTGTGGTAGAAAAATTACTTTTAGGTATAAAATGTGTGTGTTTCTGCATTGTCATGGTGAACTGACCTTAGACTTTTACTTACTCCAATTGTGTGAGGAGGTTCAGACTGTCTTATCAGAAAGATTACATGACCTTGTGTGCTAATCTCTTGATATGCTGGATGGAGACTGGATTCTGTTGTTTAGACTAGATAGCCAAGAAGAGTACACACCTCTATTTGTCACCTAGTTTTCTTGGGTATAATAGATTGTTGGAAAGATTGTTAAGGAAGCAAATGCTGTTGTGTGGGGTTTGGTTCCAGGTACCATTTGTGATTAGATACATTCAAAATGACAACAGAGGCTGTCGAGTTTGTTCATCCAAAGAGACTGACCTGAAGGTACAATTTTTATTCATCATGTAGGCAGGTCTCTTGGAAGCCAAGTCAGGAAGAGCCATCAGCTTGTGGTTGAACCTTTTCTTTGATTGGAGCAAAAGGTGTCACTCCTAAGCTGTTGCTTTTTTTTTTTGTTCTCCCAAGGAGCACACGTTCAGTTGACTGAGGGATCTGAACAAAACTCATCACAGAAGCACACGAACAGGAACCTTCAAGGCAAATCACAGGTGAAGAGTCAGAAGGTGGTCCCTCCAACCTTGAAACATGGACCTGGAGAGACAGAGAAGGGACAGAGACACCAACTGTGGCGTCTCGGAAGAGTTTTGTGAGATTGTGCACTAATAGAAGTTGATGATATCCTGAAGTCTTTCAATTATTCAGTTATGGATAGCTGTCGTTCATGATCACCAGTGGTGGTAGAGAGAACGCTTTAGAGCAAATCTGAGTCTGCTGGGTCTATAATTGTCAGGCCTTGAACCCAAACACAAAACTCCATAGCCAGGACAGGCAGGGTTAAAGGAGACTCTGTGGTTGGGCAGTCTTACAATCGTTAACGGACATTAAGAAAAGGTACTAAAAAAGGGCAAAAAGATCCAAAGGTCTAAAACAGGCTGGCAGGTATAAAAGCAGACTGCCAGGTGGTCAAAACAGGTACAGATAGGAGCAAGCAGAACACATTGTGAAGGCAACTAGGCAACATAGCCAATCTAGCAACAGTAGTGAACTGTCCTCTTTATATACTGGAGAAACGAATTGCTTATGGGAAGCAGAGGAAGTAGAAGGAGAATCCATGATATAATGTGCACTCACATAATATTTGTATATGTATATCTGTGTGTAAATGTGCTGTCAGTTTTTTTTTTTTACTTGTTTGTAGATCTCGTTTGCTAAATTTGCGCTAGTCTAACCTTGTTGTTTGTCTTATCTTGGTTATATCTTGTTTAAACATGAGCATCAAAGGTCTAAGCGTGAATGTATCTTCAGTGGCAACCTTCAAATGTTCTTCTTATTCTGCTTTTTGGCAACTATGCCAAACCAAATGAATTAATCATGCTCATCATCCAATCTTCTATTCAAATAAATGTGTGATTTATAGTCACAAATGCTTTCTCTCCAGTGTACTCCTCCTCAGATCATCCATGGCCTTCTCCTCTCCATTTCCACGCCTTTCTCCCACCTCTCCCTCCTCTTGCTCCCCTCTGACTCACCTGTCTGCTCCACCATAATTCCTGTCACCATTGCCACAGTAACTGCATGGATCAGGAGGACAGCAGCTGTCACATGTAATTGAAAAGAGAGTTACACCGTGTGTGTGTGTAGTGTGTGTGTGTGTAGTGTGTGTAGTGTGTGTACTGTTGTGTGAGTTTGTGAAAGCGCCACCAAGCAAATCTTCTCTGATTTTAACGCCACTTTACCCGTCCTCCGTTTTCCTTCCCTCTTTCATCCCTCCTTCCTCCACCAGTCATAGATACAGTATCTCCTTACTTCCCTCACCTCCTACCTCTGTTTCAATCCTTACTGTTTCAAGTCCAATCTGGCATACTGCTTTTCTTCCCCCAATCTCTCGCTCCCTTTCCTTCCCTCAGTCAATTATGTCTCGATCTTGCTCTATTACGCATGTTCTCTTGGTTTTCTCCTCCATTTCTGAATCCTTCTATTTCTCCATTATTCTTTTACAATATATCTCCATTCTTACACCCTCTCCTCTCCTCTTGTGCTCTGTCTTCACCTCTGCTTTCCTCTTCTGTCCTCCTCCTCTCTCACCATCATCCTTTCTTATTTTACAGTTACTCCTCCCTTTCTGCATCCCTCCCTCTTGCCCTGTCTCCTTTCCTAGCTGCTGTGATATGATAACCCCTCTGTCATGGACTCCCAGTCTATGTGTCATCTGGCACAACAGATAGCACCTTTAGCTTTGGGCTGGAGGCTGGGATGGACTAAGCTCACAAAGCTACACTGGTGAAAATTTCGTTAGAACGTGTATCTGACTTTCTGTTTTACTATACAAAATATATTATACCATAGAAATGTGTAAACTACAAAATGGACCTGAAAACCAAGCCAAAACGCAGTATCTGCCCTTTGGCGGTGTAGTTGCTGCATTCTAGCTATTCTCCATTTTGTTACCGCAAATTTAACAACACAGGTTATAACTCAGTTTTAACCAAATATGTAGTTCCTGAAAACTTGAAACCCTTTTTTTCTCAACTTCTGTGCTCCTGTAGTTACTGCACTCTGCCTTTGTAGGGCAGTATAGTCAGTCCCTGCTGTCAAAGCACACACACACACACACACACACACACGCACACACACACGCACATGCACACAAAAGTGGTATATAGCGGTGTAGTATATCACCTTTGCTGTTCCTCCCATTCCCCTCCCACCCTCTAGCTGCGCCCACAGTGCCAATTTGAGTGATTTAATTGGTGGATTTAGTGTCCCGATCAAGGTTAAAGGCTGTCTGGGAAACAATTTAAAGGCTTGTCAGAAGAGAGTGAAGCAAAGGGGGAGGGGGGAGAAGGCCAGAGTTTTCATAATGACAATTACTTCTGCCTTCTTTTGAGTCTGAAAAAACAACCACACAGAGGAAGATGGTGGGGGAGATGGTAAATTGGAGGAGAAGAAACAAAACTAGAGTTAGGTAGAGTTAAATAAAAAAAGGAAGAGGAAAACAAACAGTCAACAAGAAAGAGAGGGAGACAGCTGAGAAAAAAGAACATCAGATTTGTTTCACCCCCCTCTCCTTTCTTGCTTTTCTTTTTTTGTGGCAGCCAAATAAAATCAGGCACTAGCCCTGTCTGACAGGGAAGAGACTAGATGAGGGACGGAGCGCCACACAGACAGGATTACATGCCAAAACTGAGGGATTTGTTCACAAAAACAACTTATCAATCGCTTTAAAGTCAAGATATTGACTTGCACAGAGGCTGTGAGAGCGCTCTCACCTTATTTGTAGACTTTGAGAGACACCAGCTTCTCAGCATCTATCAATAAAAATAACACAATCGGAGCTTTCAAACGCGTGTCCTCAGTTGGACCTGAGACAAAAATACTCCATGTTTTTTCAAACTTTCAGAAGCAGGAAGTTAGGCGAGGTTCAGCATTTAGTGCAGTGAGTAGAAACCAGAGGTTGGACTCAAACTGTTGATGAGCCATGGGTGTCCTGTGTAATTTCATCATTGTAGCTAGATGGCTTAATGTAGAAGCCACTGTGAGGCAGCTGAATGACAGCTGTCACTCACTTGTTAAAGCAGAGGCACACACACAAAGACACACACACACACACACACACACACCTCTTTGTGTTGAGGAAGTCAAAGTAATTCACTTCCATCTGTGCTCAACTTGGTTGATTACAGTCAAACTGAAATTTTAATTCTCCTCACTTTTTGTGTAAGGAAATATAAACTATGACGATACCGCAGATACTGTGCACAATTTCGCCATTTTGGGGCATAAATGTGTGGAAACAGTGTCTAAGATTCAAACCTCTGCGTGCTTTCTCCATGGAAGAAGTTGTCTGACATTTGAGGGCCAAAGTTACTAGGATCATGTCATAGCCCTGTATAGATTATGCGAATTGATAAAAGACGTTTATCCCTTCTTTTCAGCAAGATTACTCGGAAAATGGAAGCTAATTGGCCTATCTTGCTGGCCGGTACTTTTCAGTCACGTTGTATCAACACCTGCTTAGTCATTAATCATTAGCTGCTCCTGCACACTCAGTCTTGTGTTTATCCCACAATATACAAAGAAGGAGGGGGGTCTGGCTAGCATTAGCCGTTTTTCTTTCATGGGTCCAGATGTGGTGATGGTAATTGACCAGACTGTAAAAACAGTCTGGAATGTATGTATGTTACTCCGTGATTAAAATCACAACACAGAGTAACGTACAGAGTGCTGAAATCCCATATGGGACTAGCAATGGCTAACAACATCAGTCCCTAGCTAATTAACTGCCTGTTTCGCCGTTGGAATTGCAATTATTTTACAAACTAGTTTTAGTGCAGTCAGATATTGTAGCAACATAGTCAATTGGTGCCAAAAATTCCCACACCCTGGATAACACCTAGCGTGCTGTAGTAGAAAATACAATTTTTAATTTCAGTTAGACTTTAAATGTACAAGTTTAGGGTCCATTCATCTAATGCTGACAGCACCAATTCTTTCTTTCTTCTCTCAACATCGTAACTTTTCTTCCTCTGTCTTGGTGCGCAATGAATCTCTTTTTTTTATCTTTATCCACCTGTGTCACATATTCCCACATGACCTTGTTTGTTGTTTTTTGCCAGACTTTTCCTCTTCTGATCATTCTCATTTGCTCTTCCCATCTCCATCTCATTTCACCTCCATCTATGTATTCTCATTCCCCCTACACTTTTGCTTTCCCAAGCACCTCTTTTTGCTGCTTGTGTTGGCTCACTGTGCAGATTCATTCACTGTGTTTCTCCTAAACTATGTCCCAAAGACAAGTGGCTGTTTATCAAATACCCTGGCAAAACTAGGGAATTAATCTTAGCCCCTTATCCTTCTCGCTGAGAGAGAGAGAGAGAAAAAAAGAAAGAGGGAGGTCGGTTACGGCGGTAAAGAAGCGAAACATCCTTCGGCTTTTAATTCTGTGAATTGGATTAATGCAAAACTGTGGGAGGCGGCAGACGTGCACGCGCATATCTGTGCATGTGCGTGCGTGTGTGGACGAACATGGTTGCATCATGTCAGACCAGCTGCTGTTTAACATCAACAACCCATTCCCAGTTTCACCTCTCCCCATTTGTCCTCCTCCTCCTTCCTCTTCCTCTCTTCATCTCTCACTGAGTATTTGGCCTGTTTTCAAATGGCTGCAGGTCCCGATGAAATTAGACTGAGTGCAGTGTAATGAAGAGCATGCCAGGGAGAGCTATGATATTAAATGTCACACAAACACACCCGTGCACGCACACACATTCGCGACACACACACACACACACACACACACACACACACACACACACACAAAGAGCTACGTAAGAGCACCGACAGGACTCATGGAAGTTTTGGGAGGATGACAAAAGCTTGTTTAGGCATTCACTGTGTTTCCCAGTGAGAGGCTGCGCTCTTAAATACTCGCTCCATTAAACTGATTGACTAAGAGAATTCAGGTGAAAGCCCTGATCCAGTATTGATTCCCCCACTTAAATCCACATCAAATCCAAATCGCTAGTTAAATTAAAGTCAAGGTTGATGAAGATTAACAGCTGGAGGCAGGTTCATAATGAATTCTGCACTAAAACAACTGCAACATGATTTGCACCAAAATGGGTTAGGTGTAAGCTAGGTGTTTTGATTTCTGCAAATGACCTGAATTCTGACTTGAATACGTCTCAAAGGAGCTAAACATGAATGCTGCTTGGTGCAGGTCTGAGATCCAGGATTTGCTTATATTCAAAACAACAATGGCTATAAGAGGGAGGCACAGACACAGAAGAGAGTCGAGGTTTGGGGGGGGCAGGAGTAACAAGATTCAAAGCAACATGCTGGAAGAGGGTAGAAAGTGTTCAATGAGGGAGAAATAAATTCAGAAATGGAAGATGAGAAGCAGGCTTAAAGGGAAGATAAATGGAGAGGACAGTGAAGCAAGCAGACGGACACGCAGAAGGAAATTTTAGGTAGATAGAGAAGATTGGGAGGGGAAGCAGAGGGGAGAGACGTGGCAAAGATGGATAGAGAGCGCCGCACTCAAAGGCAGAGGTTGGCTTAAAGGTTAGAGGGAAAGAGACGAGCGAGAGCATGAAAGAGAGAGGTGGGAGAGATGACAGAGGGAGAAGGAGGGAGAGGAAGGCAGCGAGGGGGGGGGGGCGCAGAATAAAGGAGAAAGAGAGGGAGAGAATGATGGATGTATAGAAGGTGGTGAAATGGAGAGGTGGGCTTAGTGGTGATGGATGAATCTACAGCCTGCAGACCCTGTACGTCTCCCTAGGGCCCCACAAAGCCCAGTGTGTGTGCGTGTGTGTGTGTGTGTGTGTGGTCAATCCAAATGCATGTGTATGTACAGTATGTAGTGTGTGTATGCGTGTGCACAGATTTCTCACACTTGTGTGGATTATGTGTTCGTGTGTCAGCGAGAGAGAGAGAGAGAGTGAACTGGCGTGGAGTGAGGTGGTCAGTGGATGTAAAGGTCATCTGGTCTAAGTGGTCTCTCTACAGCCATCTTTGTTGTGGTAGGGCTGCCTGTCTCTCTATGACACATCTATGAAGTGTGAAGTGGGTCAAATGCCACTTTGGTCACCGCTGAAGGAACTAAATGGAGATCCTCTGGGTCATACATTTATACTCTCCTGTACAGGTTAAAAGAGCCAGAAGGACATAACCGGGAATGTGGGGAGACTCTCTTGTCCTGTAACACAGGGGTCACATGACAGATGGAGACAGACAGATGCATCTTTTCGGTAGCCTTGTGAGCTAGCAAGGCTATTTGTACTGTAAGAAGGTAATCAATGGAGAAGGGCACAACACAAAACAATTAGTAAATCTCTACAGCAAAAGGAATAAGACTCTACAGCCATGTTAGCTGCTCTGTAAGACTGTATTTAGGCAAAGCCATGCTTTGAGCTAAATGCTAATGTCAGCATGCTAACATTGTCACAGTGGTATAATGTTTACCGTGTTCACCATCTTAGTTTAGCATTGTAGCTTGCCAACATTAGCTAATTAGCAGAAAACTATCATCATAGTCATTAGGATACATCGTCTGGGGACCAAGAATGTCAAAATTTCAAAACAACTGACCGACATTGCCATCGACGGAGCCATGTTGCTACCGTAGCTAAAAGTGCTGTGAATCAACCTGCTGTATCTCTCTGCTCTTTTATCTCTATTTTGTGTGGACAAAGCAGTACCATATCTCTGTGATTAAACTGTTCAAATGTAAAAACATTGATTATGAGAGAATCACAATAAATAAAGATTTGAAGCAAGTCCAAAATATATTACATTACACCTTACATGAATATTCATGCAAATATACAGTAATCAGATATTAACACTAGCATTAGTTCAACATTTTGGGGAATATGCTTATTCACTTTCTCGCCGAGAGTTAGATGAGAAGATCGATACCACTCTCATGTCTGAACGTTAAATATGAACCAGCAGCCAATTAGCTTAGCTTAGCATAAAGACTAGTTATATGCGGGACGCAGTGTCTTTGTGGAGTCTTGTTGTCACTGTGAGGTTGCCAGGCAACTGGCGGAGATTTCAGGAAGTCACTGCGCCTGGCCAAGAAATACTCTAGCACATAACCCCCTGTAAACCAAAAATTGTTTATACATACTTATGTTATTTGTAAGGATTACACAAATGGGATACAATGTGTTAATTAATGAGCTTAAGTTTCCAGTCTTTATGCTAAGCTAAGCTAACCGGCTGGCGGTGGTATCAAAGTTAGGTCATGTCTTTGTTTTGACTCTGCTGTGGGTCTCGACGTTTAAGCGGTCAGTATACAGAGAGGAGCAGAGCATGATGGGTATTTAAATACCACTGAATACTACTGTATGTTGCCAGTGAACAGAATGGGAGCACTATTAACCAAAAGGCAACTGGTGACGCAAAAAATAAGTATGCATCTAGAGCAGAGGAACGAAACAAGTGTGTGAGTGAGTGAGTGAGAGTATGGAGTCACAGATCCTGAAAGTATACAGTATAACTGATAACATAATATTTTGTCACCAAGAGAGTACAAGCGAGGGAACAAGTGCAGCACAGACAGCAGACACAAGGCAGTCAGAGAGAGACAGTACAGTAGGCAAGTGTTCAAAGACAGAGGAGAGAAGAGGAGGAGAGAGAAGGTAAAGATGACAATGACATTAAAATGATAATGCTAGGGAAATCCTACTTTGTATGATCAATATTCCAACTTTTCCATATATTTCTAACATTTTTTATGAGTATGAGTGTAGTTTAAATCATTATTATGTGATATTAATTGGAAATAGAGAAAGAAATTGGCAATTATTGATGTGAAGCTTAGTGAAAGTTATGTTAGAAAGGATACTTTTCATACTGTTATGCCATAACCAAAGTCCTTACATTCTGACACCTGAGCAAGCTCCATTTGCTGATAGATGCCCTAGGATAAGGTCAAAAGCTCTGGGAATGCCTGTTGTAAGTATGTGGAGCTTGCTTTAAAAGCATTTAACTACAGATATGTCACCGAGGTCAAGAATTAATCTCTACGCTCTACTTTTCATACATTTGCCCTGTCTTATTTACGCTTATTACCCGTCTCCAGCTCAAATAGCTGACTGTGAGAATTTCTCCTTTCAACTTTAACCTATCTCATTTTTCCTCTGTTAACCAATCACCTGTCAGCATTTGAACCTGGTCTCTTCTGGGCTGCTGTCAGCTGTCATTTTAGTGGCCAACTGAGGTGTCCCACCTCCACTTCTCCAGTGTTCATCAGAGCCCAAACAGCTAAAGCTCCAATATGTAGCTTCACAAGTGTACTTCCACAAAAGGGTCAAATCGCCAAACACTCATTCTTTTATACATTCTGTAACAAAAAAATAAAAATGAATTAATAATTCCTCTCACTTTTCTATAATTTAGTCTCCTGATTGAAATGAATGAGGCAGTTTATTATTTTAAAATGTTGAGCAGTGTGGCTAATTACAGATTTTGTGTAGTCTAGGGCTGCAACTAGGGATTATTTTCATTGTCAATTAATCTAACTAATTTGTCTTTGATTGATCAGTTCATTGTTTGGTCTATAAAATATCATTAAATGGTGAAAAATGCCTGTCACAATTTCATTAAACACAAGGTGACATCTTCAAATGATTTGTTTTGTCCGACCAACAGTCCAAAACCCAAAGATGTTCAATTTAATATCAAAGAAAACAAAGAAAATCAGCAAACCTTCACAATATAGGAGCAGAAACTAGGTGATGTTTGGCATTTGTGCTTGAGTAATGACTCAAATGATTAATCAGTTATCAAAATAGTTGCCAATTAATTGTCTGTTGATTGACTACTGAGTAATCAGCTCTAGAAAAGGTGTCTGAGAGCAGGATAATGACCACATACCTCCACCAAGTGAAATGTAAACATATGTATGAAGATCTGAGAAGGATATGTGGAGCAACAATTCCAATTTAGACTTCCAAAGCCTGAAAAATCAATGCAGTATCAGGTAGAAGAAAATAACAGAGGCGACAGAAGCAGAAGAGAAAGAAAAGAGGAGGGGAAAAGGTTACAAATAGTAGAGTAAAAGGATGTAAAATTAGAGGGAGGACGGGTAGGTTGGTTCCATCAAATGAATACCATTACATAGGTGGAGCAGGCACCAAATTATGGGGTCAGCTCGAAAACTGCAAAAAGAGAAAAAGAGGGGAGACAGAAAACACAAGGACAAAGACAGAGAGCAAAGAGAGTAGCCTGCCTCTTGTCTAGCTTACTGAGTGTAGACAGCTGATAGAGATTAATGTCTTGAGTGGGTGGGCGGAGGGGAGAGAGAGGTCCAGACTGGCAGTGCGTGAGTTGGATGCATGATTGATGGAGGGAGCAACTCGGGGCAGGGGACGACGAAAGAGGGCGAGAGAAGTGGTAGTTAGGGGCGAGAGGAAGAGTTGAGAAGTTCAGCGTCATGAGTGTGGTCTACAGCGAGACAGTAGATTGATGAGGGCTGAGATGGAGGGACGGCAAGATGGAGTGAGAGCGGCTGAATGAGGGGGAGGGTCATAGATTGATGGCAAGGTGCAGAGAAGTAGAGCGGGCGGTGAAAGAAAGACACGAGTGAGACGGAGGGATCGCCGAAAGAGTGCAGCACTCAAATTGAAATGTTCAGGCTTCAGGTTTACATTTTCATGCAGAGTGTGCAAATAACTCGCCGCTATGTGCATGTTGGGATATGCACTCTCTTCACTTAGTTTGGAAGCAGCCCTAACACCACGCCCACTTCATCAAATTCCACGATTCATCTCGTATTTTAGGTTGTGCGGTGTAGTGAATTGTAAATTGACACACACACACACACACACACACACACACACCATTTCCCCCTACCATGGAGATAAGCAGTAATGAGCTCCGCCGGCACCTTCAACACACCTCTCACAGTCCTGCAGCTGTATATCTGTCCATTCTTTTATCTTCTGGCCTCTCACCTCTATTACTCTTAACTATTCCTCCCCCCTTCGTCTTTTCGGCCCCTCCCTTCCTCCATCTTTGCTCCTTCCACCTTCTCATCAACTGTTACTCTCCTTTTTTTTTTATACTCTTTCCCCTCTTCTTTATCTCTATTTTCTCAACACCTTACTGTCTGCCATTTTCTCCCTTTAATATCTCTTCCTCTAATCACCCGAGGCTCAAATTGAAGACGGTATTGGTTCATTCTGTATACTCCCATCGCGAGTTTGACTTTAAAATAGAAAGCAAGAAATGAACTTTTAAAACTTTTATAATATCAAATCTCAAAGTACATATCTGTTGCAATGTCACTTTTAAAGTCAGGTGCAAAGAGAATCACATTATTTAACCAAAGTAACGTGAAATTATCCAAAATATTAAAGCTTTCAATTTTTAATCATTTACCAAAAGATCTTATACAGGATATATATAATATGTCTTTAAAAGAAGCCAACAATCTGTGTAAAAGATGATTTATAAAAAAATCACAATTAATGATCACACCAGCATTATAAGCAACGAAACTGGAAATCATTCCAATGGATTTCCTTGTGGGGGTGAAGTAAATCTGCGAAAATCTATGACCTGCGAATTTGCGCCATTGACCAATAGAAAGCAGTCTTGACAGTATTGATCATTGAGGGGAGAATCCAAAATGGAAGAAGCTGGGTTGCAGCATTCACTTCTGTTTAACTTCCTCCATCATAGTAAAAATGTTCCACAACAGAGCAATGGTTTGCAGACAGTCACGAGACAGGAGTCAGTGGTACAAATACAAATCCTTGGGAATAAACTGTGTGAAGTTATTGTCCCGTTAGTGACTAAGCTAAGCTAACGAGTTTGCTAAATGACTGTCAGTTAAGTTGTTAGCTCGGAGAGCTTTATTTTCCCTCTTGAATAACTTTTTATTGAATGGAAAATAGAAAATAGAGAGAAGCTTCGGGAGCTATTGTGACTGCCAGGCTGGCTAGCGAGTTAGCCATTAGCTTGCCAGCTACAGCAGTTCCCCAACTAGCCCTGCGAGTAGTCACTACGTCACCAAGCTTCCGACCCCACCGACTTTGCATGGACAAGTGAATGTCACTTTGAGGTGTGACCACTGCTTTACAGGGGGTTATGTGTGTTATATTTCTTGTCTGGGTGCAGTGACCTGGAGTCTCTGCTGGTTGCCTGGCATTTGCAACCATTAAACAAACTAGATAGCTTGAACTAGAACATGTTAATTAGTGAGCTTAAGAGGTGCAGGTAGGCATTTTTTTTAAACCTTTGGACAGCCAGGCTAGCTCTCCCCCCACTTCCAGTCTTTGTGCTAAGCTAAGCTAACTATCTCCTGGCTCTTGTTTAATTTTCAACGTCAAACTATTCCTTTAATATTTTAAAGTGTTGCTTAACAACATGACAAATAATTAGTAAAAATTGATACAAATATTTGTGGTAATTACTGCACAATGAGTGTGTCAGTTATTACCACAAATGAGACCCATTTTTTAAAACTGTATTGATGTCCCTCTTGCAGTTACCTGCACCTCTTCTGCCCAAAGCTTCTTTTCTTTTTTTCATTTATAGAAAATAATTTCTCAGGATTTAAACTGGATCTGAAGTAAAAGTGACTGGATTGGGATGGGATGAAATTGGCAATGACAAAGGTTCCAGGGACCAGGATGAGAGGGGAAGTAATAAATTGGTTCCAGGTAGGATGGGAAGAAACGTTTCTCCCTGAGAGTCACCATCTATCCCATATTACTGGATACTATTACCTGTAATACCTGCAGTTTCTCAAAAATGTCAATTAGTTTGAAATGATTTTCACTTGGATTTTATGTTCCCATGCATCAAAAGTTTGTTTTCTGCTGCAAGAAGATGCTGTTTACTGCAGCTTACAATAAACAGGGTCATCAGTGGATGAAGATTCAGAAAATGATTCTGCTAACAGGAAGTGAAGAGAAAAATAGGGATGAAATGCAAAGGAGCAACTGATTATACTACACACTGTGAAACTGCATAGTGATATTTTTTACAATTTGATTTTCACCTGCGTTTTTGCATTTTTTCGTTTATGTAAAAAGTGAAAAATCAGTTTATTAGAAAGAGGAAGCTCTCAAAGACTAAATGTGTGTGTATGCAGTGAATGAGAGCACAGCAGTACTGCTTGCCCTGACATTTGCTAATGTTAATGTTAACATTGGTCCCGTAGCATACTATATGATATGAGTTAAGTCTGCCATTTGATATTTAGACTGATTTGGTGTTCAGGGAGTAGTAGAGTGTGTTTATATTGTGTGCCTGGGAAAAGGCAAAAGAGAAAGAGAATTGAAAGATCGCCTTGCAGCTGGTGAGAAGAATGCAGAAGGTACACCGCTGCCTGCTTTCAAACGATTACCTCTCTCTGCTTCCCCAGCATCCTCCTGTATTAGAATTTGTACGTGAATTTTGAATGTTCCTATTAATATGTGTTCATGTTTATCGGCAGTCTGCGTAAAACTTGGTCTGATTTGTTTGAAAGCATCACTTGAGCAGAGCCACATCGCCGAACTAAAATGCGTATCATCGTAATACCTTGACATGTCCTGAATGTCCTGACAGCTCACAGCTAAAGAAAATTATGTTTAGAAAATTCAACAGGAACATCACCTTCCAGAAACAATTTCCTGTTGGAACTACTTTCTATTGAAAAAACAATAAAATATAGTACTAACTCTAACCCTAACCCTTAAGAAATCTGGGCTAACAACATTACTTGAAACAAAAACTTAGGAATTTCCTCTTTACCATTCACAAAAAATGCTGTATCATCAGCTAAATGCTATAACTATCTGCCGATCAAAAACCTTTAATTTGGCAATGTCATACTGTTTTATAAACATTGCCACTAGTTCTGCAGCTATTATAAAAAGGAGGAAATTTGCCGACCTTGTTTAATACCCTGTTTAATCTCAAATCTAGGTGTGGTACCACATTGAAAGGCAACAGAGCTATTACTTTCATTGTGGGGGGATTTTGCCATTTCTCTAAAACGTTCCCCAAAGCCAAAACAATCAAGACCACACAAGATAAATGCATGCTCCACCATGTAAAAAGCCTTGTAGAAGTCCAGGAGTATGATACAATCACCATCTTCAATAATGTTTCTTTATTCAAGAAAATCAAGGATGAGACCAAAGCTATGAATCAAACGATCTTTAAACAGCAACTTAATACCTCATTTTAGCTTGAACATGCCCCCTTCACAAATTCAGAGCCATTCGAACTGCTAGCTTAAAGTTTAGCTATGACATAGCTTTGTAATTTGATGGGTTGAGTGTCCCCGGGTATGTCCGATTTTTCACAGACTTTTTGGGGGACAAGTGGACAGAATTACTGGATTTCCTCTGGAAAAAGTAAAACAATGGATCGTTGCAATGGACAGTATAAAAATGGGACCAGGATGAATAAATATTATATAATTGTGTAATAATAATGATAATTTGCTAACTCAGAAAAGTGGATTTAGTGTTAAGTTACTCTTAACCTTAAAACCTGATTGTGTATCACTAAACATATATTTTTTGTGATAATTCGGGTGAACTGACGAGTTAAGACTAAAGCACACGCAGGAAAAACAGAGCCACCTGCAGTTGCTACTCTCAGTTCGGCATGGAAATTCACGTGGTGAATATTGAATCCATTTTTAAATAAGTTTTTTTTTTTGTCATCAAAAGCATTCTTTGCACCATGAACATTGTGTCCACAGCCTGTTCTGTCCCGAGGCTGGTCATTGTGACCAGCACTCGCAGTGCGTTTTACAGATGACTGCAATTCCCTACATGTGTACGAGCAAGGCAAAAATGTCTTTATAAGCACTCTGTCCCCTCTACATGGTGGTAATTACAGAGGGATTTAAAATTGAATGAGCTCATTTCTTTGGTGAAATCACTTACATAGTTAATTTAAGAGCTAGAAGGTCATTTTATGTTCATTGTCTTTACACTTACACTTACTTTCCGGACTCTCAAGATCTAGTTTGTATGTCTGATGTTATTGTGTCTTGTCTTTTGATGCCATTTTTTCTGCCCTGTTTTGACACTTTAAATCTCAATGAGAAAACTCTAAAGCCACATGCTGGAGCAACAATATTTTGGAAGATGGTGCTGTACTGCAGAGCGAGGTTGGACCTTTAAGTCCAAGGAACCCTCCTTCTGTTTGTTCTCCGCTTGTCCCCTTTTATTCTTTTCTATCATTATTTTTCCATCTGCTACTTCCACAAACCCTCCTATCACACTCACACTTCTTCTGCTCTTTATGCTCTCATCAATCCCGCTTACAGTTCTGCTTTCTTCTCACTTCAACCTTTTCTACATACATCCATATCCTTCTTTCATTTCCATCGCCTCCCACTTTCTCTCTTTGGCCCTTCATTTCTCTACATTCCACTTTATCCCCATCTCCCTCTGCATGCTTGTGTGTGTGTTTGTGGCAGCTGGGTGCTTGTGGTTATTTTTCAGGCAGCAGCCCAGAAGATTGGACTGTCATAATCTATGGTCCTGAGTTATAAGTGTTTCTAACCCAAACCTGGGGACAGGACCATTTTTCCTCTCTTCCTCCTCTCCACCACCTCCACCTCCTCCTTCTCTCTCACTCTCTCTCTCTCCCCCCATCATCTCTCACTCTTCCTCCCATTTCTTGTCAGTATGCGTCGGCAATTATATAGTTTTTGTTCAGTTTAGTTTCAGAGGGCTGACTGAACAGAATGATGTAAATGAATAACCCTTAAAAAGTCTGATGTCTTTGTATCAATTCTTCAGAAACATGCTCTGCCGACTGGTAGAAATGTCCATTTATGGTAATGCTAGTATTGCTAACATTTTTTGTTTTACAGAAATTGAATATTGCAATGGAATTCAAAGTTTTCTTATTATTAACTGCTGTCGGTGAAATAAATCTAATGTTACTGTATTGTACATTTGTTGAAGTTATTAGATAGGTATGGATCTTTTCACTTTACTTTGTTAAAGAAAATACAGTCCCATACTGATAATATTGGTTTTAATGATTCAGCAAAGACTAATATAATCATAGACAGACAAACCACGAAATCCATCACCCACAAACCTGTTGTGCTGGTGTCCCATCACACAGATGAGCAAGTCTCATTTGGTTCTACACAGGCCAGAATGCAGATTATATGATTTTATATGATATTAGGTCATTTTTTATTTTATTTTTAAAAAGTTTTCATGTTTATGTAATCTGTCAAATGTTTTATTTTATTTGACTTTAATGGAGAAAAATTCATGCACTTCATTGAAACTGTGTTCACCATAAATTAACATGTCTACCGTTTGGTAGAGGCTCATAATTTGAGGTCAGTTGTTTGTCCATTGTTTTTTTTTTCTAGGTGGGACCATTAAAGGGTTAATGTTGAATCACTGTCATGACGTCACATCCCGGCTAGCCTCTGGATCTTTCTGAACAAATGAAACGTGTCCCTGCTGCTCAGTTCTCGAAGTGTGCCGGCACTCACCACATTTTACTCTTTGGTGTACCATGACTTTTCTTGCGCATTTATCATGCCGGTACTCTTTTCTGCCCTCTACCTATCAGGTTCTCTGGATGATTCATAATGGCCCTACATGAACTGCATTACCCAGGGGGCACTACGTGACGCTCACCTGTTCCTGTTCTCGCCTGCCTGCTTCTCTCTGTCGACGGCTAGTCTAAGTAATGTTACATTAACCATACAATAATGTTGGCCTGGCTCCAAAAGGGCCCAGAGAGAACACAGAGTCAGACAATGTCCCCATGGTTAAATCAATTTATGTTGTGAACATCAGCAATATCTCACTATCTTATTCACTGTAGAAATTCAGAATGTAATGCTAGATGATTTGCTGATACTGGCCGATACACACGCCAACATGTGAATAAGGGGAGTACTAGCCCATTTTTTTTCCACTTCAAAACACTGGTCCTGCTGTTATTATAGACATGTCTGAGCTAGCGGCAACCCCTCGACACGCTCATGGACGTTTATCCCATGAAGGTCTAGGGTTTATGGGAAATGTTCGTTAAAGGCTAAAAACAGAAACATTAAATAAACAACAAAATAGAACGTTTTTTCACAAACTACCATCCTTATTTAGACATATGAAGCGAGCCACATGACATACTGTTGGCTCTGTTTCAAGGCTGGACTCTTAGTTATTAGCGTTGTTACAGAAGTCAGTGGGATTTTAAATGAGGTTTTATTACCTCTGGAACAGAACCTGGATGTTCCAGTTTCACTTCTGCTCTCTATTCTGCAGCATCAGAGAGATTTAATAGTGAAGGGTTTGTAAATGTGGAGCTAAAACCATTAAGAGCATTAGGAGCAGTAGAGAACACTCTGCTTTATAGAAAATCTGTGTGTACGTGTGTTTGCGTATGGGAGAGGAACAGAGAGGGAGAGGGAGTAAATCAACCAGAAAGAGTCCAAACATGATGAGAGTAACTACTTCCCTCACTCGTCTGTTCTCTCTCCTTTATTCTGCTGCACTCCTGCAATCCCGTTTTTGTCCCCTAAATCCCCTTCAACCTTTTTTTCCCACACACACACACACACACACACACGTGAACAAAGCCAGAGAGTTTTCAACTCATTTAACGTGATCAGTTCATTAGAAAGATGAAGCGCGTTCCCTCTAATGGGCACTTGAGCAGCAACAAGGGAGAGTTAAAGGGAGAGTTGCTAAATAATTAGACTGAGGGGGAAAAGGGAAGGGACATACGGGGGGGAGAGAGAGGGGGAGCTGTGTGTGTGTGTGTGTGTGTGTGTG
>LKNJ01001403.1:13566-93011 GCA_002120245.1 Maccullochella peelii | reverse complement strand
CTAGGTCCTGGCTTATCCTGGAAACATTCATGAGTGCCATCGTCCTTGTGGCCTGGACCCAACAGATATCAACAAGAGTTCGATATTTTTTGTGCACAATCAGTTGTGCTAACTGGACATGGTGTGCTTTTATCAGGCCAGGGAGGCAGAGGATGATTCATATGCCGTCGAGGAGGCCTACATGGTATCATGCTAAAAGACTGAGGCTAAAGCTAACAGGTCCCAGGCATCCTCACCAGCTGATGATCCATGTAGAAAACATGGAAATATAGAAACAACAATGATATTGTATTGCACTGTAGAGCTAGTTACTGTAGTCCTAGTAAACTGTAAACCCATAAACTAATAGCTCATATGCTCCTTTGAGTAACGCTAGGTTACTACTACTCTTGTGTTTGGGGTTTTTGGAAGCCTATTAAAAGGACACCACCCACCAAACTCTTTAAACACCAAGCTCATATTACGGCCCCATGCACACCGACTCGGTTCAGAGTTGCAAGAGTTTGGCAAGAAGGAGCATCTCTGGCAGGCTGCTGCACTGAGCTGAGACATGGAGGCCTGGGCCTGTGATAATTCCCAGTCCAAATGTCTCCCTTTTGTGCAAACAAATCCCACCGATAGGGCCAATTCAGAACTCTATGAAGAACCACAGGCGGCAGATTTCTCTGAGTAAACCCTTATGTGAGAGGGAGGACTGGAAGGACATGAAAGCACTGGCTTGCATCCTCACTCTCCTCTCTCCCTCCTTCTCGATTTTTCCTATCTGCCCCCTCCTCCCCTCTCTCTCTCTTCCCACTCGAGTGTTTGCCCAACATCTTTTAATTTGAGGTGTTTTGTGTCTGTCTCAGCCGCGGTGAGGGACAGCTCTGCACGGTTCAGGAGGCTCTCCAGAATCCTATGAATACCCATGTTTATGCTCTTTAAGAAAGATCCACAAGGAGCACCTTCAGCACAGCGCCTGTAGAGAAAGCAGTTCTCTCTGCGGCAGCCAAAGTGTCTCGGAGAGCAAACTGTACCACATCAAACAGAACATCTCAGCATACTGACTAACAGGCCTGGTTTTTGGCGTTTTCCTGCTGACACATTTTCATAATTCATCAGTCATGATTGGTAATTGGATTCTAAATTATTTTTATTGTTAGATTTGGAAACAAATCAGTATTGTTTGATTTTACAACCACCCATTCAAATCTGATTTGCATTCGCCAATTGAAGACACTCAGTGATAATAAATTACAAAAGAATAGTTGATTAAAAAAAACAAGTTGCAAACACAGAAACAAATTAAAGAAACATTCAATGTGTTCTTGTTAACCTTTATTTATCTGAAAAATAGAATACGGAGAAGCTGAACGTATTTTTTCCCCACTGTAAATTATCGTGATTGTTCTATTTTAATGATCAATGTTCCTCAACAAAGAAACACAAAGGTCTCCTGGATATTTTAACAAAAAAATGTATGTTATGGTCTTGAGTTTTAATTATTTCTTGGTTTCTTTTTTCTGTCAGTTTGGTTTGCCCCTATTGCTATGGAGAGGAAGCCAGTCGGAGGTGCAAATCAGAGCTGCAGGAACTCCAGAATGCTTTATTGGTGCAATTGGAAACAAACACGAAGTGATTTAAACTGCAAAATGTTACAGCAGGTTTCAAGACGTCATTCCCCCAGATAGTGGAACAAACTACCAATGGCCCCAACATGGGAAGGGCCCTCAAGAAGCCTGGAAATAAGAACTCGTTTTTGAATTTTACGTTATTAGCGTCACAAGTGAATGAGTGTTGTTGGCTTTAAAAAAAAAAAAAGCAGACAAAAGCACAAACACTATCAAAGAATTTCCTGGGTACTATTTTCTTTAATGCAAGCAGTTAATTACTTATCACCCTCTCAACCACTACAGATGCCTGTTTGTTTTGCTTGAGCTTTTAGTGATTCAGTTATTTGTACATAGATGCATGAAGTGGGTAAACTCTTGTAAGGTTTCTCGGAAGTGTAATCTTTATCTTCAGCATAATTTTAAGAAAACTGATTAAATATTTCTTAACAAAATGTTGCTTTGGAGTCGTAGGTAATTCTCTCTGCTTATGTTTTCATGTACACAGGCTTGTACCTTTGACTTTTTATCAAAGAACCAGATACTTTCTATTGTAATAGCTCATTTTTTGTACTGATGATTCAGTCGGGAGTATTATCCATCATCCATCTGAGCCTTATTGTTGCTCCAACTGTCAGTCACCTAACATTTTCTATACAGAATATAAACGAGGCTTTTACTTAAAGAACCCTGGACACCAAAAATATCCGCTTGAATTTTTTAAGTGTGCTTTCAATTTAACCTCAATGCATAACCTGATTTCCAGGTAAAACCAGTGGTTCCCGAATCTCAACCAATTTTGCTTGTGATCCCTCTTCTTAGATGTCTATGAGGTACGAGCAGTTCATTTGAAGGGTGATTTTGTGTTTTTTTGCACCAGTTTTAGAGGCCTGAAGATGCAAAACTATGCAATATTTTGCAAGAAAAAACATTTTGATGAAAGTCTGAAATACATAGCAGAATTTAGTTTTTCTTATTTTCCTTGTAGCATCCTTTGTAGTATGGGATTAGGACATAGTACTTAAGTGCAAATATTTTTCTGTATGTTTTTGACAAGTGACTCATCACTACAATAAGAGTGCATTTGACCGTTGAGCCGCTCCACACATCCGAGTCCACTGATCATGGGTCTCAAGGGAAGAGGAAACCATTTCATATTAACTCTCCTCGCCCACATTTTTCCAAGATGCTTCAGCATTTGAACCGGCAACCTCGTGTTCACACCTCTCAGCAGATATTAGTAATCCGCAGCCTCCCCTGGCTGGGCATCAACATACACAATAGCTCGGCAGTCTGCTGAGACTGCGTCCTCAGTCTCAGAGAGCTTTATTGCCTTTCTCTCAGTACACTGAGTTCTTCGGTGAAGCTGCAAAACAAAGTACTCTTGATAATTACAGTCACTGTCATTTGTTTGTTGGGCCTCTTGTGATTTATCTCCTCTGAATGCTTTTGATTCATCATTGCTCCAAAACATTAGATTAATTCCCTGCTTTGGCAAGCAGCCTGCCAATTACTTTTAGGGTCAGCCGTAATCAGCACAACACTCTTGTGCTTTTGTGTAGATTAGATGAGAAGCGTATCATTAGACAGGACAACAGAGAGGCTGGCCGAATGACCAAATCAGGACGACTCTCCTGGAGGATTGGTTTTAATGAATTAAAGTCGAGGTCACACAGAAAGTTTTTCTAAGCCCACCCTGGCCATCGAGTCTGGTCTGTGGCAGTAACGGCATCATAACTGGAGATTTGGTTATTATAATTCCAGAGCAGCTGAAATCCGACAATAATTTTGTTTGATTTTGACAAGTCCAGTCTGGCCGGGCTCATGCAGAGTGAAGCGGTCCAAGGCTCACTAAATTCTGAGAGTTATTCTGGCAAACGCTAATGGGATATTAGGAGAAAAACAGAGAAAATTAACTGGAAGAGAAGTCACTTTTACTATTAACTTTCCATTCATGGACACAATTTAGATTGCCAGGGATTCTTAACACGATTCTTTACAAGAGAAATAGTGAAATAAATCTCATATTCACAAATAGTAAATGAGTTAGTGTTTTCAGCTTCCCAAAAGTTGTATGTATATGCTGCGTAAATTGAATATCTTTGACTTTCTGACAAAACAAGCAATTTGAAGACATTCTGTTGGGCTCTGCAAAATTGTGATGGCCATTTTTCTTTATTTTCTGACATCTGATAGACGAAAGAATTATGGTATCATTGAAAAAATAAGCCTTAATCTCAAAAATGCCTCAATACGAAAGTTGCTATACAAACTATATTTTTGAATGAACGAGATCAGGTGGCTGTGTGATCCTTCTCCTTTATGTGTGCGACAACATTGTTGCCCTACCACGTACTGTGAACGGCTTAGTTCACAGTCTGTACTGCCCTTTGCAGGCAAGATTTGATAACTCCTGTTGTTTGATCCCAGGTTTAGTCTGCAGCTCAGAGTTTTTCCTGCAAGTTTTTCCTTGAAGAGCAGACGGAGGCACACTGCTCATAAACCAGCCTGAAAGATTTTATTTTCTATTCAATACAACATTTTTACTGTCTCATGTTCTAACTGGACGTTACGACAGATCAAACCAAGCTGGCCTGTGTCCAGTTTGTTGTTGACAGTCAGGAGATAAAATCCTAGTTTGTATCTTCTCTTATCTATTCGCTGCAGTCTGAGAACCGAGAGCAAACAGGAAATATGGCACCGTGCCATGAGTAAGAGATTATTATTTTATAATCTGAAGTTCATCTCGGGTTTACAAAGTTCACCCACCTCCAGCACTCTCTGCAGAGTTTACTCTTCTTGTTGCCACAGTTTCTCCATCCTCCTTTTCATCCAAATTTGGCTTTTTCCTCAATTTCTTTGACTTTTATCATGTAAACTGCCACATAGAGGAACAACATAGATTGTTTACTGGTGGGTGTCCATTTCCATTGTGGTACAAATGCAACTCTATGACCATACTGGTTGCAGGATGGCTGACCAAAGTTAGAGCGATTTAAAGACTTGGAATGGAAAGAATGGAGCAACCTTGGCCTGGAATAGGGAAACTGCGAGGTCCTGGTGGCCGGGCATGCACCTGGTTTAAGCCTGATGGAACAAAATGGGTCTGCTGCCATGTGGGTCCACCACCTGCAAGGACATAGGGTTCTGGTGCAGTGTCAGTTAGGTTTGGGTCTTGGGGAGCTAACCCTTAGCTGTGACACTGGATTCAGATTTGATCATTAAAGGCTTTGAGCCCCAACCCCTGGGCATTGAGTCTTTGCATTATGTCTGTTCCCAGCGTTAGTAAACACAGATATTTCTACATAAAGAACACTATCAGGACAAACTGTGAAATGTAAATGAAATGCCTTCATGTCTCACATATTCTGTTTCCTGGGGAAAAACTTACTCAGCACTTTATCTGTGTACATTTCTTACCCCGCCACCTCATCAGGCTCGACCAAATTTATTATTTTTTCTATCAGTCTGTCAGCTGGTGGAGCCTTTTTTCATCCAGTCGGCACAAAAAAGTAGAACAGAAACAAATCAATGCAGGACTCAGCAGTGAAACTCTGTTAGGATTGGCTGGGCATCACCTCTCATCAGTATTCCATAATCATTCACTGAGTCTAGAACCGGGCATGGGCTTCTTTATTTGTTCCTCTGCAGGCAGGAGAGTTTAAAAAGAAAAAGAAAAACGCCACATTCAAAGAGCTGTCAAGAAGAGCAGAGAGTAAATACAGCTCGCCATCACTCCACCTCCTTACACACCCCACTATTTATTGGCCTTGCAGATGCCCTTGCCTGGGATTGCTTCTTTTGCAGCCCTCTCTCGCCTACTCTCCATCACACATTGAGTAAAATCAGGATCCAGCTGGGGTTTTTACTGGAGCTGTTGGCCTCAAAACATGCTAACCCAGGGCATAGTATTTCAAGCTGACATGTCGCCCCCGGTGCCGTAATCAGGGGCTCCGTAGTGCCAGGCAGCTGGTGCCAGAGCTGGTCCTTCATCTTGACATACTCAGCATTTGAATACATGCTTTAAGCAAACATCTATCCAGCACAATTTTGAAATTCAAATGCAGGAAAACACCTGGTCTTTGGCAGTTGTCAATTATAATTCAGCTAGAGGCTCATTAGTAAAATTACTTCTCTTAACATAGATGAAAGGACATTTTCATAATAAAACCATCATGCAGGAGCTCATTGAGCCGTGCTAAAGCAGAGCACATCAAACCTATGATGAGCTCAGACTGGGTGAAAATGTTTGTGTGCAAAAAATACAAATTTGCACACATACACAGAATCAGATTCAGTTCAAAGGGATACAGATCATATTTCTTTTGAAGCTGCAAAAAAAAAAAGAAGCTTAAAATGAACTCGTCTTTTCACTATGAAATGAAAATGTCTTTATTCACCTATGTGGAAAGGGAGATCACATGAACTCTTCCAGTCAAATTCTTTTATAACTTTTATTTTTGTGTGTGTGAAATTTCCACGGATGAATTCTTTGTACCCAAAAATCTAAGGTACACTTGGCAGCTGATTATAGCAACTCTACATGTTTTTAAAGAGAGAGGACTGACCCGCCGGCCTATGTGGATTCGTGAGATTTTATCGTTGTTCAGCACTTGTACATGTAGGATGTGATGGTTGTGGTATTTGTCCCGCCCCTCCTCTACTGTGATTGGACAGCTGGGTAAAAAGTGACAGTGACGAGCGCCAAAGTTACCCAACTTTACCCAAAGTTGAACACTTTTCAGATCTCCGTGACCAGAGAAAAATGCCAAACGTGCAGCACTTAGCGCCTGGTCACGCTGCTGGTGTTTGTAGCATAGTGTAAATACGGCGCTCTCATCACAAACTATTTTAAAAAAAAGCTTTGGTGGACACACTCCCTTGTGTTTCAGATCCTCTTAATTAGTGGTTTATAAAAGGCAGCTGCATTACAATGGTCAGTTCAGGCTGTACACATTATGGTAAAAATATGTGGATAGTGCTAGAATCAGTAGGAGACAAGTGTGATGCTTATTCAAGAGGTCGGAGGTAAAAAAGTCATTAAAATCATTAAATCAATGCCATCTGGTGGGGGATGCTGACTTGATGTCTGTTTTTAATCTGTTGCCATGAAATAAACAGTTGAAGAGGCATTTCGCTCTCGTCCATCCTGTTATGGTCCCATTAGGTTTTGTCTGGTTCCTGTTTTATTTTGAAGTCCTGTCTCTTGTTTCCCGTGTGTTCCTGACCTCGTGTCTCTGTCCATGATTGTCTACACCTGTTCCCCATTGCTCACCTGCCCCTGATTCCCTCGTAAGTCTCTTATTTATACCGGTCCCTGTCATGTGTTCCATGTTGGTTCACTGTACTGTGTTGGATGTGTTCCGTGTTCCTTCTGCGTTGTTTTCATGTTCCTGCGTTGGACATAGTTCTTGTGCTCCTTTGTTTTCCTGTTTCTGGACTTACCTGCTTGTTTGCCTGCCTGCCTGTACCTGCAAGTTAGGCTGCAATAAATCTTTGAACAGTCTGAGCCTCTGTGCCTGTCTGCGATTGGGTCCTTCTCTTGCTGCTCTTGGCTACACATCGGAACACATCTCTTTAGTGTTCAGGAGTTTTTACTGCCTGTAAAACCAATACAGTTGAAACAAACAACTATCCTGTAGTCAGTTTAAGTTTACTCTTGTTTTGTTTTTTTCTTTCTGAGTTGACTGCAGTTGAAACTTGAACAATGTGAGGAATAATTTCCCACTTCAAGGTGTGCACTTTCCCCTCCTCATCTTGACTTGAGGAGATGGGAGCCTTCTCGAATGTAAAAGGAAGCCAAGGGGTAATTAACAAAGATGGTGGAGGCTCTCTGGGGACAAACACGTCTTGCATAGCCAATGAACATCAAGCCTAGCATCTTAGGTGAGCCTGGTGTGATTCTCAGAAAGAGGCTCTGAATGTAATTGCAGTTGAGAGGGTCACACGGTCCCAATGCAGTGTTGGAAAGTACTTATGAAGATCTGGACAATTTTACTTTCTGCTCCCTCCTGTGGGAAGATGTTCAAGCTCTCGAAGATTGCTTAGTGTTCTTTCAACACGATTGCTTTTTATTTGTGTTTTGCTAATCTCTGATTGAGCTAATCATTCCCTGAATGAAGATACATGTTTTTCAAGCAAAGGAGTCTACATTTCATAATCCAAAGTGTTGCTGCGAAGTAGTGCATCTCTGAACATGCAATTCTTTCAGTCTCCACGGTTTATTTACCATGCAGATCGCATGTATGGAATAAATAACAGTCATCAGCAGCTATTCCTGTCTGCAAATTGTCGTTATGTTACATAGCAAAAAGCAATATACAATACTAGTTTTTACTAGTAATACTCATTTTTTGTTTCTGTGATTTTCAAAGTAAGCAGTAATCAGAAATTGTCAGCGGTGGAAGAGTAATTTAGATCCTTTGGTGCATTCAAAACTTTACCTGCATTCTTAGCCACACAGAAATGTATTTGCACTGGAAATTGTCAGTAAGCTACTGTGATCCCAGCAGTAAACGAAACACTGACTAATGCATGATGTCATACTGACACACAGCCTGAAGCTACTGCAGCCTCTTTCTGAACTTCCCAGCACAGCTCAATTGAACATGGCTCTACCACTAACTTAGTTAAGAACTCATGGACTACTGGACGCTGTTTGTTGAAAAAACAAAAATTCAATCTAAAAGCACATTTATATATATTGTAGTGCGATGTAAAGCCACAATAAACGCCAAACCGCTTTCTGTGAGCATCCCAAAAGCATGTTGCATCCTGCTGTCACCCCCTCCAGCTCTGACAGTGAGAATAATTTTTTTTGATGCTAAGATTGAGTCTGCTCTTGATATCAAAAAGACTGCATAAAATTGCATTGAATTGTCCCAAAATCACCGAGCAGAGTAATATGGCTTCTGACAGTTTGAATCTAGTGCTTGAAGGCTGCAGAAAATGCTGTAAGGTTTTCGTTTCTATACATTTTTTACTTCCAGACATAATGTCCTTTGATACAGTCTTCTACTCACCGTCCTGAATTCGCTGCTGTCTCTAGACAAATGTATTCATTGTGACATTTGTCAGAAAACGACAACTGTCTGTCATTAATGCTTTTTCGTCCACTAATTACCCTGGCTGTTTTCCAACGGGGTGAAATTGGGTGACAAAGTAATTTCACTAAGTGAGAGAATTTTCAGCAGACTTAGAAAATTATGTGTGGTCTTCATTTTGCCTCGTATCCTTCTTGTCTTGGAGATGTAAACAGCATAAATTAGTATTTTAAGTGCTTAGTAAAAATACAGTAATATGAGGGTGAATTTGAGTTAGTATTTGAAATATTATTTTTGTTTTCAGGCTTTTTGAAGCCTCCTTGTAGGATTATGAAAATAATAACTAAATGCCCTTCAAGTAGCGTACATCTGGACTGCACAGCTTCAGTCTGGCCAGGAAAGGTACTACTAAAAATATGATATATGCTGCTGAAGTACTGTACTGTGATATTGTTTTGCTGTTGTTAGACAAATCTCTGAAACTAGACTCAGTAACTTTTTACTGTATTCCTTTAAGCTCTTGATTTATTTAATGACTTTATCATCACAGAGGAGGAAACTGGTTTGCAGTGAGGACACAAAGGAAACATACAAAAATAAGTTAAAAACACAAGTCGAAGCTGTAGTCTACTGAGAATAAATACCTATACTAGGGGCATTTCACATGAAGGCAAAGGCACTCGTTAAAGTAAAAAACAATACAGTCCTAACATGCAGAGTTTATACCATTACTGTCAGTTTAATAGGCAAAACCTGATGTTGGCATCTGTGTACTCAAGTCTCTCAATTTAACCTATTAAAGGTAAACACAGGTGAATACTCAAAAAGTAAATATCATCATTTTGTCATACCTGCAGTTTTTTTTAACAGACTTCAAAAGGCTTTATTTCACTTCACATTTATGCTCTGTGTAAACAGTAAAAAGTTGCCTGTCAGATTTTCATAGATTCCTTTTCAGTTAACATTTTAGATTATCCAATGTAGATCTGTGACCCGGTGCAGAGGAGGTATCCACATATCGTGCAACATGCACAGAACTGGGATGTTGACCAGAACAGAAGAAATGAGGGACAGATATCTGCACAAGTGTTTCATACAGCCAGTTTCATACTGACTGCTGCTCTAGAAAGCCGTGTAGACGACGGTTAAGACCACCAGGTGAGAGCTAAAAGTCATTTTGATGTGTGATTTTTCTTTATGTGGTCATGTTACTTACTGTGGCGGCCCACCGTGGTAGAGAGGAAGAAACAGTCGCAGATGCAGTAATGTCATGGCAAGATGCTAAGAAGTACCAGCTCACAACGACAGTGAGATAGAGCTCCTACCTCAGGCCTGCAACCTGGAGCTTTTCCCTGCTTTTTGCATTCTGCCTGAAGGTTGTTTCTTGTGAGGGGTTTTTATCCCAAAACTCTGTTGGGAGGTTTGATCGACTCGCCGACAGGCCTGAGGGCTCTGTACCAGCGCACTGCTCAATTGTCTATATCTTATTCTGTACTAGTGGGTACAGATATTAACTTAGTTGACAACAACGTCCGTATTGTTATTATTGATGACCGCCCACCCAGAGCTCGAGGTTTCTGCCTGTTAAAAGGGAGTTTTTCCTTGCCGCTGTTGCTTGTGCTTGCTCTTGGTGGGAATTGTTGGGTCTCTGTACACATAAGGAGCCGGTCTAGACCTGCTCTTTGTGAAAAAGCGCCCTGAGATAACTTTGTTATGATATGGCGCTATATAAATAAAACTGAATTGAATTGAATTTTTAACAACTTTATTTTCGTTAAGCAACAAGGGCTAGCATCTCCGCAGTAGGAAAGCTTTACACTTTGCATAACCACCTGTGCATACATCACATACACTACGCTACATGGGAAAGTACAAAAGTAAGCAGACACCCTTGTCTACACACTTTTGTGTACAAAGAAATAGTTTTCCCAGTTTGGTGTGGAAGAACTCGACTGGCCTGCACAGAGTCCCGACCTCAACTCCATCCAACCCCTTTGGGATGAACTGGAACACCGACAGTGAAAACATACTGTATCACCCAACATCAGTGCTGGACCTCACTAATGCTCTTGTGGCTGAATGGAAACAAATACATTACATTACACAGTAGTACATTCGTATGGCTTGCACTTTGGGAGCAATTTGGAGTTCAGTGTCTTGATCAAGGATACTTTGACCCTTCAATTAATTAATTGACAGCCGTCCCTGCAGAATCCCTGCAGCCAGGTTCCAAAATCTGGTGGAAAGCCTTCCCAGAAGAGTGGAGGCTGTTGCAGCAGCAGATTATAGTTTCGGCTCGTGGCCTTCGTCGGGGTCATCCTTAGATAATGTTCCTTATATTACAAGTGTTGGAGTTTTGACGTCTTTGAATGTTAGCATGCTAACACGCTAAACTAAGAAGGTGAACATGGTAAACATTATCACACCAGCATGTTGCCATACTGATGTTAGCATTTACTGTAGCTCAGTGCACCGCTGTGCCTAAAGACAGCCTCACAGAGCTTCTTTTGCTTTCATATGAAAGGCAGGACAGCACTGAAATGTGTCAGTGTTGAGTTTAAACATGACAGTGTCCTAACCAGGCGAGCTAAAAGCAAAAATGTACTGATATCATACAGACACAAGCTAACATAAATGGAGTAGAACTGAATTTTCACTGATGCAATCTTTTGCCAGTGTTAACTTTTCATTCCAGACATAAATGGGAGAAAACTGGTCTCAGTCCGCTGGATTGTTTTCTGTCTTGGTGTTCATCACACCACTGATCAGATTTTGCAGAAACAAAGGGAATAATGCAGCTCACCAGTACATTATATCATTTTTAAAATTACACTGATGGCCTGCAGGGAGCCGCTACAGTTACAGTAAACATTAAAACAAAGTTTGTGATCCATCCTCAGAACTCATATGGGTACTGGAGGATAAAATGTGTACTGCTGCTTTGCTATCATTACCATAGTCTACAGTAATAGACAGTATGAAATAAGTAACTTACAGTACGTTTATGTGGATATTTTATTTGTCTCGCGTAGCAACAAAACTGGAAAAGTAAAAAACAAGGCTCTCAAGTCATCATGGGAAAACAAAGCCCAACAATTAAATTTCATATCAGCCCTGATAGACTCAGATGACATCATGAAGTATGTTTCATGTTCATTTTTTTTTATAATTCCCAGAAGCCCTCATTATAAGCATTGATACATTTAATCATGTTTGTAATCAATATACTAATCCCCTCATTTGGCCTCAAATAAATTCATGTGACTTTATGCTTGAGGCGGCTATAAAGGAATTAAAATAATGAAACTTCTATCCTGCTTGGCCCCTAATTCTTATTATCAATTGATCACACTGTCTGAGCAACCTCTCTGCACACGTGGGGTGAAATTGAATTGGGCTTCTCTCTGGAAGGAGAAAAAAAAAACAACAAAAAAAAGAAAGAAAGTGGCTGGCTAATTTTGTAGCTGGCTTGAATCAAGATTGCCCATTTGATCCATGGCAAGGTTTCAAAACAGTTTATCTCCCGAGCCATCGTAATTTATAGAGCTTTGATTACTGGAATTGGGAGGACACAGGCTGACACTAAAGCCTGATTTCCGCCTCAAACTCACTTGCGACCGAGTTAGACTTTCACCTGCACCGAATGCTCATTTGATTCTTCGCAGTGCAGCCTGATCTGAAGGTGACTGGCTCATCAGAGACTCTGCAGGGTTTGTTGAGGAACTTTATTAGCATTAATTTACCCTTTTTATTCAGTCACACTACTTTGAATGCATTTTCTAAGAGTGTTTGTATGTCAGAAATTACCATAAATACTCAAATAATGGCGAAGGCCTTTACTTACTTCACCTGCAGAGGCCTTTATTTATTATTTGATATTAGAGACAGGCTTTTATTTCAAATTTTTGTTGTATTATAAATATGTTTTATCCATTTTTTTAAAGAAATCTCCATGTTTTCTGATCTTCTCCTGTTTTAACAGCTGTTTAATGTTAATACAAACACTGTTATTTTCACCAGCAACATACTCACCACCCAGCAGTTTTTAAAAAAGTTTTAAACAGAAATGCCGCTCTAAATCACTCATTCGTTCCAATCTGTTCTACTTTGCCATTTTTTCTTCAGTGGTAAGGTACTTTCTATGAAATTCAACACTTCCTGCATTAAAAGTCTTCCATGGTTCTAGCATATAATCCAAAATCCCTGAAACTCAGTTTACACGTGTACACATGAGCCTAACCACGTAGCCTTCATAGCTACGCCATATGCTACGCTGAAGCTAATGTGCATCTCTTTATAAATACTAAATGTTGCAGCTGAAGTGGCTACAGAGATACTACATGAAAGCCTCTTGTGGAGGATATTGTTAAAAGTGAAGACAACATATAGCAAGTTGAAATAATATTCCCCTTGTCAGTAACAATAGATATATATTGTTGTTGGCTATGCTAGCATGTTCCTGGCTAGCTAGCATGCCGCTTTCACATTATAGTGTTTAGACCATAATTGCTGTACGAGACACTGAGACTGAAAAACAGTTCACATCAGCCTCCAAATTGAAATTGAGTCACAGAAGTGTCAACATGGCTGCAAAGCCAAACATTTTTGGCGGTTACATCTAAATAAAATCCCAAAATAACACTAATACAATCGATTCAGCTAATTTAAAAGCACATATACACTGTTTAAACTTTGTCTGGTTCCACTTTTAACCAACCGTTCCAAATACATAAACAAAAATAGCTCATTTAAATACAGTGACAAGGCTAACAGTGGAATAATACATGTAAACTCCCAATGCAGCATAAATATTTGTGTAAATAATTTTCGCTGTTCTATTTTGTGGTGTGACTGGGCACTTGAGATTTTAATGCTAAATATCTCCAGGGAGTTTTGAGTTTAATTAAGTAGCTTAACCAAACAAGACAAAGTAGAAGCAACTGGAGTGTGAGATTAGCATTTTCTGATTGCAGATTGGTGAGTATGACTCTGTTGTTAACTGATGAAATTAGTGTTGTGGAAATATATTGGGCTGAATTTACATTGTGCTGTCATTTGTTAATGTCGGCCACACCTGCCGCCATTATTTAAATATCAGCTTTCATTTGAGCTTAACGTATAAAACGGCCAAAAAAATTCAGCCTTTTCTCTCCCCCTTACTCTCTCTCCTGAAGCCATATCTTATGAGAGTACCTTGATTCTCAGCGGGCCACAGGAGTAATCTGTTTTTAACTCACCAGTCCTTATCGTCTTCTCGCTGCAGCCGCCTGCCTCCTGCTCACCGGTTACCCACCGTTGCTTGTCACGTCCACGCTCCACTGGTCCTTCTGTTTCATTACATCCCACAGCCATGGTGAGAACACACAAGATACATAACGGTTTCAATCAAAGTTACCTGTTTGGCAATCACTTAGGGCACCAAACGTCAATATATTTTTGTTTTTGCATTTTCTGTTTGTGTACCTGTACTAACACTCCTTGTGCTCTGAAAAGCTGTTCAAGGCTTTGTGTGATCTCTAACACTAAAATGATCCCTGTGATAACTGAATTTAACACTCCTAATTGCAAACACAGAATAATGTAGCTTAACGGGCACTGGCGTAGATGCTAACAAGGCTTTAATGCTAGCCCGGCCTGCTTGTGACAGTAGGTTGGGGTGATTTTCCATGCTAAATTTGTGCCTGTTGTTTATGGTATATCTTGCACATGAAAAAGGATAATGACAAGAAAACCTTATAATAGCATCTTCCTGTCTGCTTGGAGGAAGGAGATGGTAAATAGGCTTGGCTGCGGTTGCTCTTGGATACCCAGACCCATAAAATAGTCTTTAAATCCAGAGATAATTCAGCAGCAGGCAGAATGTTAGTGTTTAAAGATGGAAAAGAAGCAGAATTTGAAGCTCATCCATCCTTTGTGCACCAGTTTGTGCTTCCTCTGTACTTGGCTATCTATAAAAAAGTCCTTAAAGCCTTTTCTAACCATTGAACAAATGTTTCGTCCAATGCACGATATAAAATAGTTTTAATCCACTTCCTAAATTTTGCCTTCTTTTCCTAATCTAAACAAAGATGTTAACTGGAGGTAAAATATCTCCTTGTTTTATTTAGTAAACTATTAACATGTTATTTTGTATGAGAAAAGAACATCAATATAATGATGATATTATATTTTTATTTAAAAGATTCTGGAGAGTGTTGTCAAATGACCCTCTAGATTTTTAGGGATCACTGGTGGTTTTTCCCTGGAAAATCCGATGCTTAGCTCTGTGACTCTGTAATTATAGTACATGAGAGGCACAAACACGAGCTAGCTTTGAACTAGAGCTTTATAAATAACTACTAAGTACAATTCACAAAAAAGCTTCTTTAAAAAGCGTAAGCTTAAGACACTGTTGTGTCTATTTTCAGTTGTACTTCATAAAAACAGCAGCTGTGATATGTAAATGCAGCAGTGATCTCTGAGATTTGTCACCATTAGCCCCGGACTTTTTCCCCGCTGAAGCCGTATAACTGCCGCAGCGTGATTTGTCTACAGGTGCCTGTCGAAACCCAGGCCATGTAATGACGGGTTACACGACACAGTGGGACCAGAGTGGCATGGCAGCCTGAGAGGCAGGCTTTATTTCACACAGCAGCATGCAGCATGGTTTGGGAATTGTAGTGGGAGGTTGATGCTATTGTCCTTTCTCTGTTTGGGCGAACACGATGAGCTTTGTTTGTTTGTACAGTACAGATATCCACCATCCAGCCAGATTCCATTGGTGAAATCCTAGATTAAGGAATGTTTATTTATTTTTTTCCTAAAAAGCTTTCATATTCTTTTGGAAGACAAACTTTATGCAACACTGCAAAACCAATTTAACTAGAAGTCATAAGCAGGAGGAAGCAAGACGTAGCAATCATAAACTCTGAAGTCAGAATGCATAAATATGATGTGCAACAACTGGAAACTGCCCCTCAGCAGTGCAACAAGGGAAATTTTCTTTGTTGCGCTGCTAAAAGGTAATTTAGGTGAAATAAACTGGGAACTGTTATTGTTGAAAGAGGTATCATTACCTCCTTTCAATCATATCATCTTGCAATTCTGTCAGCTATGTAGAGTTTTTTATAGGCTACATAAAATTGCTCCCTCCCCAGTAAGCTTTGAAATCTCCTCTCTTCTCTCACATGGATGTTGAAAGAGGGTGAATTTTTAAAAAGTGCCATGCCAGCTGCCTTTATTCAGGTAATTAATGCTTTCACTTTTTGCTGATGAGCTCCCTCGGTCACATGCGGGAAGCCATTGTGAAGGAAAGCTCTCTGTGCACAAAAACAAAACACGCTGCCAGTAACATTAGTTTCTCACCTCGTTTCAGGTTCAAGCCTTTATTTTTCTCTCCTTGCTGTCTGAATGTGAAGCGCTCAAATGTGTTTTTAAACCTTTTTCCCTTCAGAGAGATGCTCTGAATAAATACATATACAGATATTGTTTATCAAACGAGCTCTATAAAGCCAACACAATGCTGGAAAACACTGCCTTTAGATCAGTTACAAAACCAAATCAGATGGTGCATCTGAGAATCTGACCTGATCCTGCAAGAAGACAGCAGGGAAGCCTCAGATACACATCACTGTCACTACTAAAGTTTGCTGGAAAGATGCTTCTGCTTTTGTTTGACATTTCTGTAGTGGTGGCACATGGCACAAATTAGCCCACGCAGTGAATAATATTCCTCAGAACAGCATGAAACAGATCAACAGTGGACCTGAGACCACCGCTGTAGCTACCATGGAGGTCTGAACCTCGGTAACTTTTACCGCAAGATCATGTTTACTATTTTTGTGAATCAGAATTTATTGGCCCATACAGCTAAAAACAATGACAACAAAGCTAAAGAATAAACATATAACTATTATGTTATATTATATAGGCTATATATATATATATATATATATATAAAGCAACACTGAACAACAACATGCAATGTCTAAATACAAGTCAAATTGAATGAAAGCCGTTTTTGTAAATAACATCATCTCCATTGCACCTGTGGATATTAAGTCTTTGACAGGTGTAATGGAACAGTTAATAAATGTGAGCGAATCAACTGAAGCACTTCAGTGTCAGAGTCTATCTAGATTCAGATTTATTTCCCTGTAAAGATGCTCACCTGCCTGGAAACAATGAAGTCTCAGTCTTGCTGATCCCAAGCTCTCAATCTGGTTCTTGTTAATATCATAATTTAAATAAATCAAATCATAGGAGGACGTAGAATTCAGTTTTTAAGGGCCTTAAATAAAAAAACACACTCTGATCCACCGTTATTGTCACATCACACATTAAGTATTTTAATAATACTTCTACTCTGCGCCTGTTGTTTTGAGAGTGAAACTATTATTGAAGTAGGTTAAACATTTTTCACCCAATTTAATATATGTCGAACTTAAAGGTTAATTCCGGTATTTTTAAACCTGGGCCCTATCTTTACATATTATCGGTATAGTTGCCAAAAGTTTTGGACTTTGGTAGTTTTGGTCCTCAGCTGGCAGCCGCGAAATGGGCTGCAACGTAATCCTTGAGGGCAACTGCATCCGTCACAGTCCATCCACTAAAAGTGCTTGTTTTTACCACTGACTCTGGCTCAGGTTGTTATTCTAAGTGTCTGACAACAGACAATACACTAAGCTACACTTTCTGTACTCCAACACAACAAACTCCTCTCTCCAACTCTGACTCACGTTTCAGCCGTCGTCTTCCTGCAACAACTCAACCTCTCGCAAGATTTCAGAGCGAGAAATCTTGTTTCTGGTTAAACAAAAAGGATCTTAAAAGGTCTATCTCTGTAGGGATCCTTTCCATAATGTTGTCAGACACTTGCAAAAACAAGTGGGCGTACTTTGACGGGCGCAGTTGAAATCAGCTTGAACAGAGAAAATCAAGAGGAGTTGCAGAGAATCAGACAGATTAAATGCACATTTAAGAATAGATGGAAGCTGCTTCTCGGGACTTGTAACATTTTCCCTTGGTTTAAAATTTGCCCTGGCAGTGGTGCTGCCTCAGACGATAAAGGCGATAACAAGTTATGTCTGGCCAAGCGTGTTGCTCGGTAAAAAAAAAACAATGATGGAAGAATAGGATGCGATCATACAAGCAAAGGGGGATGTCTGATTTAAAACAGCGTGCCCTGCAGGAGCCGAGGCATGATAAACTCTGAATCGATTGTGACACCATTATGCTGTTTATTTGCATTTAGATAGTTTTATCTGCTCTGCAAAGTTGATTCTGACGCGTTCGGGTTGTCTTCCCAGTAAGAACATTAAAGGACATTTCCACATCTCGTGAAAGAGCGAGATAAGGATTTTATGCAGAGTTATGCAAAGATATAGCAGGTGCTGTAGGATTACCATATGGGTGCATGGTGCTTGATGCAAATTACAACCCAACTCTGAGGCATCAGCAGCCATTAGAGGTGAGCTTTTAACAAGATAACACGTTCTCACAGATCACTGTTGCAAGACACTGAAGGCTTGCTGCTAACTAGCCTCTTCCAAAAACAAAACAGCTACAACAACAGCTCCTGCTGAGGCGGCCGCAGAGGGCTAAGTGATATGATCACGCAAAAACATCAGCTATATGATCTCCCTGAAAAACAAGCCCATTTATCTGCCCTGTCCTACTCCTCCTCACCTCAGGGTTTGTCCCTCTCTTCCGCCTCATTAATGATGTCAGAGTATGGATAACAGTGTGATTATTCCTGCCTGGCCAGACTGCTCTTTAGCGCCTGGATTTGTCATATCTCAAATGACTCTTGATTGCAGGGATTTAGCCTGAAGGAGACTAAAAGCACATCGCCTGTGTGGTTTTTTATTATCATGTCAGGGAAGAGGGAGGAAGAAAGGCCCCGTGCTATTTATCACGGGCATTCAGACAAAGCGTATTTAACCACAAAATAGGGGAGAGAGGAGCCAGGCAAATAAGGACAGGGTAAAAATTTCTCCCACCTTGACAGACTTAAGTAGCCTATTACATGATGGCGAGGCTTTCATCTATTACTTCAAGGAGGTAGAGAAGATAATCACCACTGTTATTCCCCATCTGATGTGCCCCAAGCCACCTATTACCCCGTGGCCTGCAGCACTCTCTGCTGAATACAGAGAGAGAGCTCTCTGTTTGTGGCGGCGCAAAATCTTTGCTCGACATGGAGGCAGTGCAGAGGTTTTAATACCAAAAAAAAGAAAAAGAACGGTGTGTTTGTTGCCTGTGAGGATCTTTGTCACCAGAGCCCTCTCTTGCGCAAAATATAATATTAAAAATGACAACAGGAGCTAGCCAGCTGTCACCTGAAATCTTGCAAACTCCTCCGGACTGCCTCATCATCTTCCATCATGACTCGTTCACCTGAATAGATGTTAATTAAGTTAACGAGAGCGGGGCTGTCCTCGGCGTCGTCCAGCTACGCTGTTTGTCCCCTATTTCCTGCTCCAGCCTCATTCCAAAGACATTGAGATATGAAAGAAGGATCATTTATTGGGTCATTAGTTCTACTAATCAGCTCTCTAATTACAGGCCATTACAGTTGGGTGTCTGATGTATCTCCTCTCCCCAGGACCTTGGACATGATGCACTCTGACACTTTGTCTCCCACAAACAAGCAGCTGCCCTGTGGCTGAACATTGGAGGCGTTAACCTCTGGATGAGGTCTGTTTTTAGACAAATGAAGCTCAGCGTGCATTCACACCAAGCATGTCTGGAGTAGCTTTTGTTATTGTTTTATAGAAATGGTCCATTGGATTTAAGCTTTGCGCTAAAATAAACACACTGAGTGTCTGAAAATGCAAATCAGAGTCTTTTTACAGGTGAACAGCAGGTTTGTGTTTATTGGAAATGTGTTTCACAGGTGGGCGAAGTGTTGAATTGGAAAAACCTGGTTTTAAATGACCATACCAGGGGTTTTGCATGTTTTAGCCCATTTACTATACACAAAGTACTTACTGAGCATGGAGCTTTATTCTTGGCATTGGGGTCAGAATGTGTGGCAACATTCAACAAACACAACAAAAAGCTCAGGAAAAGCTTAAGTGGAAGTAGTAAGTGGACCTTGAGTGGAGATTATTTTGTCACAGAACACATATTCTACATCACAGCTAACCGTGTTGCAAACCATGCTGTACAGTTTTAGACTGGAGGAGTTCTTTTTCTTGCAGTTCTAGGCAGCCATTGGTTTCCATTCATTTCAGAACAGTATGAAAATCTCTCTGCAGACTCTTGACCATTGAGTCAGCATCATTTTTTGTGCATGTCACAATATTTTAATTGTGTGGTAATGCAGTTTCAGGGCATATTGATTAGAAAATTCTGCACAGTGTTGACACGCAGTGGTACTTTGATGGCAGCGAATGATTGCAGACTTGATGTTCACTTTGGCCAGAACATGCTTCTCCAAACCTGGACAGACACAAATGAGCATTGGGAAATGTTTATGTGGCTTTTTAATTATTTTTTTTTTTAATACTTGTATGGGTTTATAGACGATTGAGCACCTTTATGTGTATTTTTTCTTTTTAATTTCAAACCCGCCACCTGACAGGAGTTTGATCAACCAATCAGCTCTATTGACACTCGGGTCTGTTGAGTTGTTGAGATTCAGGAGGTGTGAACGTCAGCTTCTCCACAAACCTGCTGCTATACATAGCACCTTTCTGTGCATTGCCCCACAGAGACCTTTGCATGTATTTACAGAGGTTCATAATTCCAGAATAAATGGAAAGTACATTTTCAAGTACTGTAGGTACTTAATTTGAGGTAGTGGTACTTCACGAGCCAACATTATATTAAATAGTTCAAATTAGCTTCACCTCGATTATAGCTAACTGTAAAATAATACTTCAGTAATAATAATCCAATAATATAATATATATGATAATGATGCACTCACAGGGGTCTTTTTCTGCATAACACATACTTTTACTTCTGATACTTTAAGTATGTTTTGCTAATAATACTTTTGCTTTTACTTGTAATACTTTGGAATATTTTCACAGTGTGGTATTGCTACTTTTACTATATATATATATATATAAAGTATATTAGAATGGCAGGAAAAATACATCCAAGTTAACCAAGTAAGTAAAGTAAACATGATTTGTAGTTAAGGCACTCACATTGGTATCCTCCTTTTAAATAGGATATGTCAGTGCCCCGCAGGGACACTTGATTGGATCGTTTCTGCCCAAACGTAACACTAAAAGGGGCAACTGTTGCTACAAACGTTTTTCCCAAATTCCCAAAGTGCTCCCTAAGGACCCTTCAAGTTCCCCTATGGTCAAGGGAAGGGCTCTGATCTACCCTCTGGTTGTCTGCGCTCCTGTGGCCTTATAGGACAGAAATGAGCCCTTAATTTTCACCCCAACACCTTTAGAAAGTCTGCGTTCGGCCTGTAAGAGCATAAGACAATCCAAAATGGAAGGTATTATGGGTATAAAGAGGTGAGACTTGACATCTAAAGGTGAGAGGGCTTTTCCTGTCAGGGCTCCGAGGGCTTGGACACAGCTTGTCTGACAATTGTCTTTTAAATCTTTTCTTAAAAGTGACTTTTATCCAAAGAATTTGATTTTTGCCTTTTTCTTTTATACAATTTTCATCCAGTGCCCATAAATTCCAACTATGCCCATGAATTGGAATTACAGCATGCTTTGATTAATGAAGACTTCCTCGTGGCAGCAGATTTGTAGATGTGGAGATGCCCGAGAGGAAGATCAAACATCTCAAAGTTTGGAAGTTTTAGCAAAGAGTGCAGATAAGTCCATCATACTTAACAAAGTTACAAGGAGTGGAATTAATCGGATTCCTTTTGGCTACCCCCTGCTGACAGAATCTCTAACCTGGCGGGATGACAGGTGATCAAAAATGTCCAATGACAGAGTTTCTTGGGAGTCTGTGAGACTTTTGTTTGGAAGTTGTGGCTCACCTGAAATGGAGCTAAAATTTACTTGTGCAGTTCAAAGTCAGCAACCCTGTCTCATAGGATTTACGCTTATATATATCACTAAATTGTTTTCCCAATTACATTGTGATGGCAAATGTAATCGCAGCCTGGACTATGGTCAGAGGCAACATCGCTTTTGAGTGAATGAAGTTCTTCATTTATGTACCACACAGAAGTCGCAGCGAGGTGGTCGCGGTGAATGGTGGGCTTACATCAGCATTTTTTGCAACTTGCCAGACACGTTAATTAACATTTCTTCATTATGTTAATAGAAAACGTCCTCTGGGTGGCATTGCGTTTCCTTCATTGCTGTTGCAAATTAGTTCTGTAAAAAGGTCATTTCTGGATTGAAGTCAGAGGAATAAAAAGTTACTTCCATCTTGATACATTTTTGGCCGTTTTTGAATGTTTCCTCTTCAGCCAACAATAAGCATTAGGTATCCTGCTTGCAGCCCCCCAAAACCTTTTTGTTCTGTAAATCAGGTTCTCCAAATCTTGAAAAATGCTTACATTTGATGTTTTTATTGTCCAAAGGGACCACAGAAAAACTTACCTTAATCATTTAATGGAGGCCTAAATGCATCTTGAGATGTCAGTACTAACACATTCGTCTTGCATTTTGCATTGTGGATGATAAAAGTAATGTATTAATAAGGACAGCCTAGATTCTTTGTCTTTTTCTTTTTGTGAAGTTTAAAAAAACAACAACTGGATGGTCTAAATGGAAAAATAGACAAAGGGTTCATGATATTCAGCAAGTTGTGGGGGTGTAAAGGTGACAGTTGCAAGAATATTTAAACGCCTTAAAAAATTTATTATTTGTTCCTATTTTTTGACATAGCTCTTACAGTATCTCATGAAACTGGGAAAAGAGTTGGTAGGTCATTTGCAGAGACAGATGGTCTGAGGGAAATAAAACAATGAACAAAACGGTCAGTGTGGGCTTACACAGCAGATGGTGGAGCTTTCTATATATATAGATATATATATATCTATATATATAGGAATAATAAATACGATATTGTTGTTTATATTTACACATGGGCCACGGTGAGTGCATACAAAAACATGTACAAACAGGCCATCAGATGCACATACTGTATACCCACGTTCACAGCAGGAATCACTTTTCACACAATTCAATTTCATATGACACTGCTGGACCCGCCTGCAGCCTCATACGTGTCCACAAAGAGACCAGATGGGTTCTAGGTGAGCGGCTCTGACTCAAAGGCTGACAGACACTCTTATCGTCCCAGCGATCCTATTACAATAAGAGGAGGATACTCAACAATGTCAATATAATTAATTCAATTATTAAAAAGCCCGAGGCGCAGTCAGAAGGAAATGAAAATGACATGCAGAATGAGGGGTGTGCGGCACACGGCGCAGCAAGAGCTCAAGGGTGTTTTCTTTTTAAATCCAGTGATATTTTGAAAGTTTCCCACAGGTTGATTGTTTTTTAAATGCCAAGAGAGAAGTCGTCTCAGGGGAGCAGACAGCCAAGGAGGAGTTTTCACTTTGAATTCATAATTACACGAGTGCGCACTTGGTTTTAATCAACATGGATTTTTGAAGGCCTATTTTTCAAACTAAAGATTATGGCTTGAGCTGATATTAGTCATTCTTGAATTTGACCATTTTTATACCAAAAATTACATGTATTTGTTGCCTTTCTTACATAACAAAAAGTCTCTTCTGCAAAAGACTTTCCAACATTATACATACACTTCCTGTACTGCACAAAACTTACAAAACATAGGTGTCAAATGCATCCTATGGACATTAAATTCATCCATCTTAATCCACTGATTAGTTGGATTAAGTGATACGACTATATAACTATATATTTGTCATCTTTCAGAGCTTTTGCTGTACAGTTTACACCGAGCAATCCCTTTATTATCTCCGCTTGTATTGTTGCATTGTGAGCAGTGTTGCAGATCAATGAGCAGGACTTGATTTGGTTTACACACTTTTTGCATCAGTGTAATGAAACTACCTTGATTTGTCAGGTTTTCGTGTGGATTACACCAAAAACTGACAAACATGACATCTGGTTATTTTATCAATAAATTGTTTCTTATGGTGAAAACACAAAATGTCTCACTTACCCCCAGCCATGCAGATAGTTTGGCTTCAAATATCTATAATTGAGATTTCTCAGTTTATATGAGGACTAACTGTTTACATGGCTAGAGACCACTAGAGGTACGTGAGGGATTTTGTAATCTGGGTGAGCTGACCGTTGAATTAAATTTCCTCAAAGCTGACTACTGTGAAACATTATTAGCCTATCGTAATAGAAGATTTGAACCGTATCACCCAAACCTCTTACTGGTCTCATGTGACACCTGTCTTGATTTCTTTACACTTGGCTCCTCATCAAAATCAGAATCTATTTCTATATTATTGACCCTTAGGTGACTCTGTTCCTGACTACCCTCAATCTTGTGAAAGGGCCCTTTGTCAAAATCTAGTTGTAGATTTAATAATAACCTTTAATTTAATAACCTTTAATAATGTAGTTGATGTTATGCTTACGTGGTGCATATCCATCAACAAAACCTGGGGCAAGAACAGAAATACTGGTTGGTATCTGTGACTCTTGGCAAAATGGGTTGGGGGAATGTGTGTTTGAGGGGACTCAGTAGGGGCCCACATCTTATTTTTGCCCTGGGGCTTCCTAGCAGGTAAATCTGACCCCTGGCTCCAGGCTGAAAACTAAAGGAGTGCTGTGCTTTTAAGGTTGCGGCTCCTGAATTTTGGAGCTCTCTCCCTTTTAACACCTTTTAAAATAGTTCACTGTCAGTTTTTTTTTTTTCTTCTGTTGTGAAGCACTTTGTTAGCTTTTTGTAGAAAGGCACTTTATAAATAAACTTTGCTTATGATTAGCAAAGAAAAGTGTTGATTGGTTTGGAAGGTGGTGAAAACTGACTCAATTTTAGATTCAGTTTCACCACTGCCTCCAAGTTTAATTGTGCTCACTCAGACCTTGATGGGAGAGTGAGGAGTGTTTCACAAATACATGGCATGACTGAGAAGAAATATCCCACTCCACTTAATCAGTTATGTCATTTTTCAATCACTATGAGATGCTTCAGCTAGTGTAAAGGATGTGGCAGTGATGTGGGTGTTCAAATCTCAGCTTTTCTTACTGTAACGCGCATATCTCACTTCCGAATCAAGTCATTTACGAAGGAAATGGGACTGCTGCCAGGGCACGGCATCAAACGTGTCATTCAACAAGGAAATAAAGAGGGAAATAGATGCTGCATGGAAGAACGCTCTCATACATATTCAGCATGTTTCTTGTGAAAATGTGTATATTGATCAGGCTGCCTGACCTCCTCAGTTCCCCCCAGCTCTGTTTGCAGATTATGCTTTGCAATAAGGGCAATAAAAGCCAGGCCTCGTTCCCTGTGCAATGCCTCCCTTTTCTTCCCCGTGGCAAATCAAACTCCCACCGGCTTAACAAAGAGACCCTCCAAAGCACCAGCATCACCACTTTTGTGTTCGGGGCCCTAATCGACAGGGGTGGTGCCGAATCAGGTCACAGCGGAGAGATGGTGCATTCACTAGGAATACTGGAGACGATCGCACTTTCTACACACACAGCAAGCGCAGACAAAAGCCGCAGAAAAATATATTCCACCCCTTCTGTATTCAGATAAGAAAGGATAAAATTCTCCAGAAATCACTGTAAACCAAGATGTTTACCCGTGAATTATTGTTTGCATTTTCTGATGGTAAATATGTGCTTGAGCTAAGGAAAGATGACGAAGGTGGCAGTCTCTGATTCATGCATAGTCTGTATGCATCGCTTGCACCCTCGTCTAAAGGAGTGCATGGAGAACATAATATTTCAGGGTACTGACAAATGTATTCGTGCTGCTTAAATCTTCTCTCAAAAACTGCGTATTATAAACAATTGCTGCCAGCTGGAAGGTAAACACTTGTGTTGGTGTCTTGTAATTTCTACATTTGTAACAGTTCTGGGATGTTTTGTGGAGCTGTGAGGTGAAGAAGAAGTCGGGACGTCAAACTCATTTTTCAACAGGCTCGTGGTATTCATCAGTTTGTCTGAGATTGATTTGATTGACAGCAGATACATTAATTATGTTGTGGATATAGCCCCAAATTGTCAACACTATGGTTTACAGGTTAAGGCTAGTTCTATTTTCTTTTCACTATTAACAAACCTCATGAAAAGCCTGATTTATCTTCTTCCTCTGAGCCATAGAGCTCCATTGCACAAAAACTATTAAAAACACATCAGTGATCCAAACTGTTGCACTGGGTGACACGTTCCTTCCTTATGAACACACACAATGTAGTTCATTTGGACTCAATCCCACACACACCGTCCTGCTGCCCCAAATACTCACTGGAGCACCAAATGTGGATTCATCCGCCGCTGAAAATAGACCCCAAAGAATGCACAATTTCCTTCCTGTTTGAGTAAGGTTTGATAAGACCTACAGTGACCAGCTGTTTTAGGAAATTGCTGAGCCCTTTTTGAAAAAGAAACCATATATTTGTGACCAGATTTTAGAGATTTAGATCTTCAGTGGGAGTGAATGGGCTTGGGACCACAGACAGAGTAGGGAAGTCAAGAAGTATGGACCAACACATTCTTGGTTTTGATCTTTTAATGTGAAATAAGATATAGCTTTTCTTGACAAAGCTGCAAACCTATCTCTCTTTTATTTTTGAATGAGAGTCAATGACAGCTATAAAACCTGCATAATATATTTTCTAAAATACGTCCCGAGCTACCCAGCCACAAGTTTATTAAAATCTCTTTGGAGAAAGATACATACAAATGACAACACTGAAATGAAAACATAAAACACCGGAGCTCCTGAGGTCAGTCCATTCTCCATGTAAGTGGTTTGTTCACCAATCCTCACTGAAAACGAAACAGAAAATTAATGACTCCCCAGCAAATCGCACCGTGTCCAGCTTCAGCCTGAGAGTCTAGACTTGCCTCAAAATGACAAAGAAGAAGACACGATTCAGTGAAAGGTAACCTGTGTCTTTATATCTGACCTCCACTGACTGTCAGCGAGGTTCTTTCTAAAATTTCCCAGAAATTGATCAAGAAGACACCATGGTGCACCTGTGCTGACTGAGGCCTGGGTATATTAAGTGCACTGCAAAAAGCTATTCAAAGGTTCAACAGAAAATCAAGGACATACCCATCAATAAATAAAGCACTAAGTCTTGTCGATAACTGACTGCAGGAGATGATGACAGTAGTGTCCTACATAGTGGTTGTTTTTGGTGTACTGTCTCCAGGGAAGCTGCAAGATAAAACATTATTGAAAAGTCCAGTCTGTAGATTTGAGAAACGGAGATGTTCTTGCGAATGTGGCCTGCTGATTTAGTGATTTGGTTGGATATGAGAGTCAGGAGGAAGAGTAAGAATGGCAGACTGAAGTAATTATCCTTCCATGTAACATAAGTAAACCCATGAACCCTCTCACCATCAATTTAAAAAAAAAGTATTATTCTTGATTGATTATTCTTAATTTCTCATCCATAGTTAAGTACAGAATGCAATGGTTCAATCAGGATTATGTGAATTTGGAAGCGTATTCCATTAAAGGGGTGCTCCAGTGATTTAGTATTACACTTTCATAAAGGTGGGGGACTTTCGAAAGGCAGAATTATAAAAAAGAGGCTGAGATATACTGAAATTTAGTTCTTAGTATGAGTCAAGCTTCAAAAACGCTGGATTCTACAATTCCTATAATGCAATTCAATAGCATCTTTCAGTAGACCTGTTAAATGCAAGCATCTTCAAAACTTCAAGTCCCCAGTTCCAATATTTGAAGTCCCAAGTGTAACTCAAGATAACCCAGCTGACACCATCAGGGTTATTTTCTCAGATTTTGGAAAGCTGCTCCAGAGCCAAAAAAAAAGACACATTATACAACTTATTTCATAGGCTGAGTACTGTCCTCCCTATGAAGAGTACACTGACCTTTATGTGTAGAATTGATGGAATGCCCCTTTAAAAATAAGATGCATTTTGGCACAAGCTACACAACCATAGAGGATGTGTTATACCAAATGCAGTGAAGAAAAATTACATATATATATCTGTATACTGCATACACTAAAAAGGTATTCTAATAATGGTGGATGTAATCAAATGCTCCATGTGTAGGTCTTCACATATTTCATCGTCTTATTCACAAATGAAGTCAGGGGATCATGAGATTAATCACTGGTCTCTTGTAGCTGTAGTCTCTGTAGTAAAGGGTCTAAAGCTCTCCGTTCAGCTTTTAGTAGTCAGTCTTCATCCTGACCCTCACTGATGGTCACCAGCTCTGAGTGACACAATCGACTGAAATGAGGTTTCACTGCAGGTTGGCTGGCCTCGCTCTCCACGACTCCTGGAGGAGCTCAGTGATCTGGAAGGACCTCTCAGACTGAAGCTGCTGCACGTCGAGCAGGGGCGAGTTGAGGCGGATCAGGCTCCTGGTAAAAGGACTGCCTTTGGGTGTCTCCCATCTGGGCATGTCTGATTTAGTGGAGATCTGAAGGCAGGACGGAGGGGCGATATGTGCCAGCTGGCATGAGAGCAGATAGGGATCCTCAGGAGGAAATAGGTGGATAAATGTATTTTTTTAAATACGCTTTTTTGTAAATGTGACAGAGTTATTCAGAAAGCTTTTAGTATACTGATGTGTGGCAACAAGTGGCCTCTTATAAGGATAAGGGTGCTTGCCAAGAAAACTTTAAAATATAAAAAGGAATTCTATACAAAGGCAACAGCAAGTCCTCTAACCATTTATTACAAGCTGACCCATATGGGCAGTTTCTGATTTGACACCCATGTTGGCAGGACTATATTGTTTGTCAGGGCCTTCCAACGCTGTTACAAATAACTATTACAAAAATCTCTGTGGGTGTCACAATGTTCACCTCTCTGTCTCTCTCTTCAGCCTTCCACTTTCCCAGGCCCCGTCAGTGCTACTCTAAACCTGTCCAGACTTTTCCCCTGTCATTCCAGATCCTGCCACTCCCGTCTGCCCTGCAATCACCTCATTCCCTCATCAGCCACTCCCTACTTATACCGGTCCAGGAGACCTCAGACATGACACTATAGGCTCATTCGAGATGAACTGCGCCTTGTCAGCAGCAGGGGTTGGTGACAAACAGCAGCAGTCAAGGCGGACAATTTCCAGCAGCCTTCAAAGAATATACAGGAAGTCACAGAAATATTTACACCCTGTTAGATCCACCTGTAGGCTACCTGTAGTTTGCAGACCACGTTCAGATAGTTACGGCTGAAATAAATGTTATTATTATTAAGCCAGGCATTTCCCATCATGCCCTGGGTCTTGCAGTCGGTGGAGGGCAGCTGCGGCGCATGGCTCTAATAGCTGCGGCCGCCTCAATCTCGTGAGGTTATTGTTGTACACGTGTGCATGACGTCAGAGCAAGTCGGGATCAAGTCAGACACGAATCTAACCGGCATGCATTGTGCGGCGATCGCCGGTGATCGATTCTGCGCAGGCCTGGCTCATCTCGAACGAGCCTAATGACACCATTGCATAAAACAAGTGCATTATGGACCCGTTGTGATCCCAACGTTAAACCCATTACTGCCACCAAAAGTCAAAACTGTGCATCACCTTAGTTTTATTTTATTCATCTTGTTCCTCGAGTCAAGCTCCTTAGAACAAAACCAACCACAATCTGTAGAGAATTGTCTCCCACCAACACAACAAGGTCACTTGAGTTTGGTAATTCCCCGTGCAGCCCCTTCATTTGTTATTCCAAACAGGCTGTCATTTGGCTATTTAGCACTTATGATGATGAATAATGGGTTTTTGGTTACTAATGTGTGTGTTGGTCACAGCTGGAAGAGAAAGAATAAAATAGTGCAACACAATAAAAGAGGGTATTAATATTGTTTTGAGTTTTAATTTAATTTGTTTGTTTGGCTGAAGAGTTTCCTCTCAGGTGTAAAAGCTTCAGAAGTGGATCCCAGATCGCTGCCACAGATCAAAAAGTGCAGTTTACGTCCGTGGTCTTCGGTTGCTTCGTTTCCTCTACATGTTGTCTCATATCACCCATGTTAAGACATCTTTTTTGTTGGCAAATGCAGCAAAACGTATTGCTTTTTGGGCTTGAAGTGAAACGAGCAGAGACGCTTCACCTCGAGGGTTTTCACGTCATCAACTTGTATATATCCGTTAAAACCTCTTCCGGTTTTAGCTCAACTTGCGGCTTTGCATGATGCGTTTGGTCTAACATCCGTCTCCTGTCTCCCCTTGATAGGGTCGGTCAGGGCGGTGGAGCCATGGCTTACCTGGGTGGATTGCCTTGGATGGCAGCCTAATCATCTGGCCCCCAGTCAGACACCGGCTGGGCCAAAGCTACGACAGCACAACAGATGGGCCCTCAAAGGACCCACCACATCTGCACTCCAGTAAGATGAAGAGGAGAATGAAGGGGGGGGTTAAAAGAGACAGGAAATAATTCCTCTCATCTTCTGATTTCACGCAAATGAGTGCAAGGGATGTGCATAACGAGCTGGCATCCAGCTTTGGCGAGGTAAGCGGAGATCTGAGTCATGAACACGTTCACTGAGGACTGAAACAAACATCACTCCCTCTCATGCGGAAACTCTCAATTAACAACAAGGAGCTTTAAATGATTTAAGGGAATAGAGTGAACTTTAGCTTATTATAAACAGCCTTGATGTTGTTTGCTTGGTGTGTCTGGACCGCTCGTGAAGTTACTCTTCCGTCAACAAAGTGGACTGGTGGCTCGTAAGAAAAGTTCCATTCCCGTTCTGAATAATGAACGGGAAAGGAAATAATGGAAACTATTAGCAGTAGTGCTTTGTATTCCTGAAAGTGGCTACTTGTCTTGTGGATTAGAAGTTTTCTGACTGTTAGGAAATGTGTTTGCCACAAAGGCTTTAACTTTCATAGAATCAACTCAGTGGATATTTTTTAGCTGCATCACTGGCTTTTTGAAATACTTTGAAAATACTTTCTTTCAGTATAATAATAATAATAATAATCAGCATCATCATCATCATTAAAGTCTGGTCAAATGTATTGTTAAACGAGTGTCATTTAGATTAGACCCTCTGGATAATAAGGTGCTTTTATACTGTGCGACAACAACGATTGTGTACGTTTATTGCATGTTACGTGGTGCCAGAATCAAATCTTGGTTGCAATCTGCAAGAAAAGTGTGCACCTGTGTTTTTTTCCCTAAACTTTATTCAAAACTTGATCCTGACACTGTCTATCTTTGGTCACCAAAGCTCCAAATCGGCCGTTGGTGGACGTTTCTCACAGTATAATCTAAGACTGGCGTTTACGATTGGCGGCCAAAGATCTTACCACGTTTCTTCTCTCACGATTGACAGCTTTCGTCCCAGACACCCGAAAATTGCACCGTGTAAAAGTGCCTTTAGTAGTGTCCTGGAGACTGTCATGTGTACACTGAGACACTCACACACAGACGTGCACATGCAGCTATCATAATGACCCCCAGTGTGTGTGTGCTGTCTGCATGTGTCCATCATGAACAATGCCCGCCACCCTCTGCGCAGCACATTCACCAGGCAGAGGAGCAGGTTCAGTGGCAGACTGCTGTCTCAGTCCTGCTCAACGGACAGACTGAGGAAGTCTTTTGTCCCCCAGGCCATACGGCTATTCAACTCCTCCCGGCGCTGACGGGGAGGAAGTGAAACTGAACGCTCACCTGCATTCTGTCATCAGGCTGCTGGACTGTCAGCTACTGGCTATGTTTAGCCTTATGCACAATTTGCATAGTGTTTGTTTATATATGTATCTTTAATTGGATTTTATGTATATTATCCGCAGTATCATTATTCTTGCTCTGTTTTTAGTTTTTAATCACCTTACATTTGCATTACCTGCACTGTTAATCACCTTACATTTGCATTACCTGCACTGTTAATCACCTTACATTTGCATTCACTTCACAGCTGTGTTTTTGTGTTCTTATATTCAGGTCTGGATTGGTGTTTTGTATTTAAGCTACTGGATGCCTAGTTCCATCCATCCATCCATCCATCTATCTATCTAATCTGCCTGCTGACTAAGCCTGGCTGTGGACGGCCAACCTCTGTCTCTCCCCACAGACGAATGCAGCTGCCGGCTGCTCAGTGCCACAGTGGGAGTTTCCCCAGGAAGTGGCGCGGCGGGGTGTCGAGCCGGGCTGAGCGATTATCACGACAGATACACTGAGCACTCTACGGCGTGTTGACCATTCTGGTTGTTGATGCTGATGTGGGCCTGGTGAGAGGAAGCCTTCCCTGAATGCCGGGTCCCGCTGCTAAAAGACGTCATTCTGCTGCTAAATTACAGGCTTGTTTTGCTCATGGGCTGTGGATTTTTTTGTCACGAGGGCCCAGAGGAGATGATCATGCCTCAATCACACACCAGAAATCACACATTAAAAAAACAATGTGGAGAGAGCTCTTGCTAATTTTCCTCTCACAATCAAATAATAAAGCCTAGCAGTGATTTGCATATATTAACTTTTTTGCTAAGCACGCTTGTACATCTGCTCGAAATTAGTCATTATTTCCTTTCCATAATTTGGCAGGGGTTGCCCTAATGTGCCGCAAACGCTGGCTGTAAACTCCACAAGTCTAACATCCACACAAACAGGTCGATAAAAATCAAGCCTCCAAATACTTTCATCAAAAAGTGAACATGCACATAAGCTCAGCTCTGGGACTCTCCAGGCTCTCTGTTGTCTACAGCATCCATGTTTATTTTCATTGCATGCTATTTTTATGCAGCAGTGACAGTGATGTTCTGAAGATAAAAATCAGAAGTGGAGTCAGCCCAAAGGGGGAATGGTAACGATGATGGTTTTAAGAACCTGGTATACAGTGATGGGAGAGAGCAGATGACTCACCCAGATGGTAGAGAAACTATAATCGCTCTGTCTGCAAGTCAAAGCTGCCATGCTGGTTGGCTCATTGCTTTCATTTCCTCTGCAATGTCTTCCTCGTGGACCAATAGCACCAATTCGCTTAGTGCAGGACCCCCTCTGAGTTGTCCATGATTAGGCATGTTAGCCTGGCAACAACGCGCTTGATTGCGATTACCTTCTGTGTTTTCTAATTTAGACTCAGCTTGTGGTGTTGCTACATTTGAGTGCAAAAAAAAAAAGAACATACTTTGGGAGGTTAGTGCTGAAAACCAGATGAACTGCCGGATCGCTGAGTTTAATTCCTCTTTGATAACAGGCCACAAAATCAGTCATTAGCTGCCACGTGTGCATAGATCCAACTCCTACTGTCTTTGTCTCATTTAATGCTTGTCACGTGTGAAATGAACTATCAGGCCACCAAGAGCACTTATGATAAAAAATGACAGGCAAAATCCTGAAATATGGCGCTTTATGGGAGCCAGAGCCTACTTTTACAAGGTTAATGAACTCTCACTAACTTTAATAGTCTGTTTTCCAACTCATGCATCTTCATAAAGCGCCCTTCCCCAAAGTCTGCAGGCGAGGGGTGCCATTTCAAACAGCTGTGCCAGGCGTACTCCTGCAAAATGAGAGGAGCCTCATGATGAATCGCATACATCTTCCAGTTCCATCCATTTTTCCATTGTTCACCTCACCTGGCAAACCGTCAGTGGATTACCTTCATTTCCCTTGATGCCTAGAGGTAAGTGAATGAAGAGAAAGTGCAAAGAGAACAAGGATCTTCGGTAAGTTCCTAATCACCTGGTCCAAAGGAGAGGAGGGTTAGGGGGGAGGCAGGGGAAGTGGCATCCCAAGAGTGGCATTAACAAGCAAGCAGAGCGAGCAGCCAAGGTGAGAGCTCGAGGCCTGCTCGCAGCTCTGCAGACACAGGAAGTCTTCCTGACTTCACATGGGAACACCCCCTCCCCACCCCCTTAACACACCCAGACTGAATGAGACACAAAATGACTACAAACAACGGAGTCTCTTTGTGGTCGTTGTGTGTCACTTTGCTTCTCTTTGTAATAATTTTGCATTTCTTTGCAGTTATTTTGTGTCTCTTTATCGTCATTTTGTGTCTCTGTGGTTGTTTTGAGTGTCTTTGTAGTTGTTTTACGTCTCTATGTGATCATTTTGCATCTCTTTGTTGTTGTTTTGTGTCTCTTTTGAAGTAATTTTGCATGTAGTGGTCATTTTGTGGTCCTTTTGCATCTCTTTGTAGTCATGTTGCACCTCTTTATGATCATTTTGCATCTCTTTGTGATCATTTTGCAGCTTTGTAGTCATTTTACGCCTCTTTTTGGTCATTGTGCGTCTCTTTGTAGTCGCTTTGCATTTCTCTGTGGTTGTTTTGGGTCGTTTGCTTGACTTTTCAACAAGAAATGTTAACAGTCACTTCAAACAAAGGCTCGTAGGCCCATTCAGTAGTCCTTCTATGACTCATGCCACAAACCTTTATTAGAAGTGACGTTCACTCAAACACACCGCTGCATATGAGCACTTTAGTCACACACACACACACACACACACACACACACACACAAGAACTAAAATAACAGGTATTTCCAAACAATACATCCCAGGGGAGGTGAAGCAAAGATTAATCAGTTTATTTTGGGCTCCACCACAGAGCGATGTATATGGAAAAGGACTCGAGAGCTGGCAGGTAGCTCTGCTCTTATTGCTAGTACCCTTTCTCGCCTGACACCCAACTAAGCAGTGACACCGGGTGACATTTAAAACAACAACATTTCAAATGTTGCAACTCTGAAAGGAAAGACAGGATCTCGGTTAAGGGAGATGCAGGCGAGGGTGAAAACCCGTGGCTATGCAGTTGATCCATATTTTTGGAAGGTCTTATAAACAATATCTCAGGGGCTTCATGCATAAATGGAGCTGAAAGGAAATGAGACTATTTAAGGTGTCACTTTGTATTAGGGGTGTTTTACTGTAGCGTGCAGAATTCACTGTAAGCCCAGCAGACCTTTTCCTGACACCCACCTACACTCAGGTAGGCCACCAACCGCGGTAACAATTAGCTGTGTCAAAATGACAAATTTAATTGCAGCCTTTTATTTACATGTGCTGCCATGGTGAAGGGGAGGGGGTGAAATATTTTTAAACTTTGTGAATATGAGCAGAATAGAATTAAAATCACTAATTTTTGCACAAAATTCGGTCCCTTTTTAATGAGGGCTCTTCTTGTAACATGCTTTTCATTTATGTCCTTTAATCACATCCATCCATCCATCCGTTATCTATACCGCTTATCCTCAGAGGGTCTCCTTTAATCACATCTAAAATAATAATTGGAAAGATCTTGTGGTGTGAAATGTGACTACGTACATTGCAAACAGGCGACAGAGAGACTGAACAGTATAACATAGAAGGAGGATTTCATCTCTCCTTGTGCAGTTTAAAAATCCTCCTCACATTCAGACACATTCAAAACATGCAGACTGAACTATGTCACATTAACACATATATTTATTTATTTATTCCCTAAAAATACTCCTCGCGCTCAGCATGTTTATAGCAGATGTGCCACATGGAATCTAGACATGTTTTCATGGCTTGTTATAGCATTCGCTGATGTCAAATTGCCCCGGTTTAACTGAAAGGCTGAAGTGACAGAATAAGTGATAGACAGCTGCAGGAGTGGGACTGCAAGACAACCTGGTATGAACTTTAGTGTGACGTTTGTGTGTGAATTGATTGAACTGTCAGTTCAGGTCAGCTGATCCTAACTTGGTGACTGAATAACTTGATGTTTGTTATCAATATCACATCTAAGGCTGATACAAAATCAGAGATTTGGACATTTTTATGACATTAAAGAATGTTTTTCCCTTGTCAAGGTTAACCTGAATCCATCAAAGGACAAGTTGCATCTGCTGAAACCAAAACTGAAATTAGTTTAAGTGGGTTAGCAGTTTCTTAGAGCAGGATGAAGCCAGTGGTCAAAGAAGTATTCAGATCCTTTACTTTCACAGTTGAGATTTCCCTCAAAACCACAAATGCGGATATCAGGGTCGGAAAAGGAAAAGTCAGGAGATCACGGACGCCAATAAGATTCATCCTCCGGGGACCATGAATGTCTGTTCAAAATTAAGTAGAAATATGATCGTATTAGCAGAAAAATGCATCAAGTAAAACTACTTAGTCTGAGTACTTACTCTCAACACACTAGACAACCCTGGTAAAACAAACTACATACAACTTCCTGTCTGACCCAGCGCAGGCTGTTTGACATCAGAGAAACCAGACGTTTAGGTTATGCTGGCCTGGTTCATTCTGGAGTCAGCAAAATGTGTGGGGTGTGTTGGTGTTAGAGGTGGAGGACCTGAGCTGTAATAACATTGGCAGGGTGGTCTTGAGGTTTAGGCAGAGATACAGTATGTGTATTTTAAAAGCCATGTGTCCATGAGACAAGACAGTGAGGCGTTTTCCTGTTCAGCCACTGAGCTGTTCGGCTAGTTGCAGCCTGTTAATTCTTCTCTGTACATCTTGACATTAAAGACAAAAGTACACAAAATTAAACCTGACCAGAAGGAAACACGGTTAAACCTGGCATCACATACAAATCTGTGAGTGCTCACTGAAGCTTTGTATTGTTTGTTTATTTGATTTCCATGTCAGTCGGGTGTGTGTGAAGATTAGAGCGTTAACCTTAACATGGGGAAACCACAAGCAGCGGTGACAAAAACGAAAGAAGAGCAACAACAGAACAAAAGAGTCAGAGAGGCGGCGGAGGGAATATGAGGCTTTAGTAAATGCAGCAGTGGTGTAAACAAAGGCAATGAACTGGAAAAGGAAACTGAGACTATTTAAATACACCAACATGACAAGTTAGGAAACATTTCAGACCATTTGCAAGGCCACAAATTAGGTCTGAGGTGCAAAAATAAAACGAATTTAAATAGAAGTGAGTTCCAGTTAGGTTAAGTTTTATTATAGAAAGTCTCAACTCAAGTCCCAGAGGGCGAGTCCATGTCAAGTCACAAATAAATCAGGAGAAGTCCTTTTCAGTCTTTTCAAAGCAAGTCTCATGTCCTTGTGGGCAACTCAAGTCTGAAATGAAGTCTCAAGTCCTCGAGAAGTCAAACGTCAAAACAGTCGAGACATGCCCAAGTCAAATCTCAAGTCTTGTCAAATCAAGTCTAAAGTCAAGTCTCAAGTCCTTTAGGGCAAGTTCAAGTAAAGTCACAAATCTTCATAAGCAATTTTCAGGTCTCTGCATGCTTTTGGAGCATTTTCCTTTCAAAGTTTTGTTAGCAGTGTTTTTTCATTTCACTGCAGAGGCCTTAATAAGTCCAAGTCAGGTGTCAAGTCCTAATTTTTGTGACGTAAGTCTGACTGTAATGCAGGTTTCAGGTCTGTGGCTCTGGCAGTTGTTTTCTCTGTGCATGACTGTGTGCATGTTCAAACCTGCCAAAATGGGTATTTTTTTCTTTGTCACACATGGACAGCAACCTTAATAAAAGGGGTTTCTTTTTTTCAGATATAAACGTGGCTTGGAGGGGTCTTGGGTTAACTCGGCTGATCTGATCAACCGTAGTGAGAGTTGAAGCCGACCTCATTGATCATGAGCCTGACAGCATGTGGGTGTGGGATCATTCCTCCAGGACACCTACGCTCCTTTAAACCTTTTCTCCCTCCTTGTTGCCCGGTGCAAGAATAACAATTGTGGGCGCATAAATGTGTGTAGAAACCTGAAGGTCGCTCACACACTGAACATGATGAAGTGAGTCTCACTGAGTCTCTTTCCCTCCATCTCCTACTTCTCAATTTCATCCCTCTCACCGTCAGCCTCTCTCTCATTACCTCTCTTAAATTCTATTTTGCACTTTGTCTCGCCGCTTCAGTGTTCTTTATTCTCACTTGCCCTCTCTCAATCTGTCGCTCTCCCTCTCTTTTATTCCACTTCTGTCCAGGGTTTAAGATGTCATTGAGAAACCTTGGGATAGATGAGGTCTTCAGTGAGAGGCAACCATCAGCTCAGCACTACAATAGAGTTAGAAATGGTATAAATCAGAGAATATGATCAGGAATGACAGCGCTGTTTGCCTTGGAAAGCCCATAAACCCTGATGCAATAATGTTTGCAGGGATAATGGCAGAAGTTGTCATAAAATCAAACATATGCTCAGTATGGGCAATGCCTGTGTGTGAAATTGAATAACCTGCATCATGTGACAACGCAGTCTTAAAAAACAAATTTGAATCTTTTTTTTCCTCACTTCATGGGATCCATTTAAATGCAATCAGTGGAAAGTAAAAAAAAAAAGGCATTTCTGTTCGGTTGAAATATGTTTCTCATTAAAGATGTCAGTGGGAAAAGCAGGGATGTTGACACTTTAATCGCCTTCCTTTCAAATGCACTGTAATGAGACTTGAAACAGCTGTGTCTCAGGGGGGGAAAAAATCTGTTAGTGCGTCATGTGGTCAAGTATCATTGAGACCCTCTGGAAACGTTCAAGTTGTGGTGAAGTAAAATGTGGATTATTTTAATTCAAGTGGGTGCAGGGGGATGGAGGGGAGGAGAAGTTTCCCCTCTGAAGATTTAAAAATAAATGACAGACCTCCTCGCCCCCTGCCTTTTATCTTGTGAGACCACATGCAAGTCTGCAGTTCTTCCCTTTTTAAATTACAGCTATAGGTTTGTGGCAGGTTACTTAATTCAGAGCAGCAATTGAGCAAGCAGCAGAATAAGAAAAGGCTAAAAACCACCAGGAACTCCACCTCTACAGTCCAGCTGATCCTGCTGAAGGTGTACAAACTGACAAATTTTGGGGCCGTATTCAACTCCCCACTCAGCTCGTTTTCTCTGTGTAGGGATCGTTACTTTGTTTGCATTTTCAGATAATTAAATGCATTTCATTATTAAAAATTGATGAATCTAGCTGAATCCTCAATTAAAAAAAAAAAATCCATCTGCACTGTAAACACAGTTTTACAAACATCATTTGAGCGTCTATTATCAGAAGTATTTATTAAGCCACCGGGAAATTTTTTGTTGGTTTTGGATGCATGGGGACATAAAATCAGCAAACCGATCTGCTTTTAAAAAGAAATTTGGATGGTTTTATTTCCAAATCAGTAATTGTAACACATATTTTGGGGGTAAAGTGTCACTGCACGTTTCCCATCACAACAGGCTCCTAAACTTCTCTCCAAAGCTGTGTTCCTGTTCAATAAAACATCGTAATTCTAACCAGTCTACCCAGGTTTTTATCCAGTAGGCTGCTGTTTTTAGCCTAAACAGGTGGACACAATATATAGCTAGTAAAAAGGATTTTATTTGCTAACACATTAGTTATAACATCTTTATAAGGCAGTAATTTATCAGGGCTCATTGTCTGTCAGGTCATTGTGGAGTTCTTCTGCCCTCTGGTGGCCAAAAAGCAACATTAATGCAGGTTTAAAGTAGCAGATGTTTGCCAACACATTAGTAATAACAGCTTTAAAAGCTGTGTATCTGTCAGCATATTTTAACATTTTTCTGGCCACTAGTGAAATCGACCAATGCAGCTTTAGGTTAATTTGCAGTAGCTGTCCAAAGTTGTTGTTTGATTAACATCTTGAATAAACTCAACCTAGACTGTAGACTTTGGCTTTCACGTGGCCTCTTGGACAGGAATCCTACCATCAGTGTCCGGAGGTAGGACATCAGACCATGCTGTAACCTTTGTCAGACAGAAGAAAGGTGAGGCAGTGACGGAGAGAGCTAAAGATGTCCTCACATAATGCACTTTCTGGGAAGCTGCCAGAACTGTTAATTCGATACATAACGAACGCTGCTTTGCTGTCTGTTTCTGATTAAAATAAAGCCACTGAGCAGGGACAATGATGGAGGCTCTTTGTGCTGCAGGTTGGCTGAAAAGATTAACCCTTTTCCTATTATTACCTGCATAAATATGAGCACGCATCAATAATTCATCCTAATGGCTCAACGTGTGCGATTAGATGTCAGCTTCCCATCCTTTCAAGGATTTGCATTTACTGCTTTTTCTGCTGCTTCACATGAATTTGATTTGTGTTGCAGCACGTAAAAAGACAGATGTCTTTCTTGTGTGTGTGTTTACTGCCTTTAGTGCACACACACACTCCCTTGACCAGATCCCATTAGCCTGTAGCTATTTATCTACAGCAGTAGAAAGATACTGGTACCAGGAGGAAACATCAAAACAGGGCAGAGAAGTCATGTGTTTGTGTGCTTTGCTTCCTTTTTCTCACTATTGATCTCAACGCCAATAACCAACTTCTAGATCTCTTTTACACATTTGAAAAAATCTCGCTCGTTCAAGGTTTCTCTGTTCTTTGTATATTTATCTCATGAGCGCTGCAGTCATGGGAAGTCATGGGATTCCTCTGGAAAGAAAGAAATAACGCTGCAGGGGTCAGAGAGTACGATGTACTGTGAAAAAGAAGCCTACTTTGTTAAAAGTAGAACAGTATAGGCACTGTCTCAAATACTTCCTTTTGACATCAGAGAGTGGAGACCCCGTGACACATTGGGTTGATGCTATTTACACTTGAAGTTGCCATTGATGGTTTGCAACAAATAGAACAAACAGAAGTTATAATAAGCTCTACTGTATTTCTTTAAAAACAAGTGAAGACCATGCCTGATTCTGTTAATAATCCATCTGTTCAACGTGGAAAAAGTTAATATAATAATGTGTCAGCTGAGATATTCTGCTGCCTTACAGCTCCATTTATTTATTTTTTTGGCCTCTAGAGGGCAGAGGAACTCTACAACAACCTCACAGACAGAGAGCGCTGATATATTATCACTTTACAAAGTTGTTCTGCTAACATCTTAGCAAACAATTGCCTATTTACACAACTGGCAGACATTGAGTAACATTAGAATTCATTATGAGTCTTTAAGCCCAATATTCACTCTTCTTTTAGCTCTAGTTTGCTCTTCACCCGCTCCTGAAGAAAGAATATCTGGCTCCTTAGCTGCTAAATGGTCCACATTCATCATCAGCTAATCACTAACTTTGTCTGTCTGCCGTTTGGTGCTGGTTGGGTAGCGGAAATCAGGTTTATCATAGCTTGTGTAGCTGAAAACAGCTGGCTGCTGCAGCTGGAAACGAGGTTGATGAGAATCTGAACAGACTAGTTAGAATTGGTAATAAATATGGGGCACACTACATGCTAATTCAGTTTAACGGAAGAATATTTATTGTTTGCCCTCAGTTCAGCTATTTAAAGCTGCTATAAACAATATTTTTATATTAACAGTGGATCAAATGACTGAGTCTATATGAAAGGGGTTGCTCGTAGTGACAAATCCACATCTGTTTTCTGCACAAAAAGCTCTAAAAACCTTTTGTATGCTACCTGCCCAACACCAAATAGTGACTAGCTAGTGAACATGGAGCATTTAGCAGCTAAAGAGCCGGATATTTCCCTCGGGAGTTGGTGGAGAGAAGAACAGAGCAAAAAAAAGAGAGCGACTATTACACTCACATGGACCGAAACTCCAAATGAACGCTAATGTTGCTCTGTGTCTGCTGGATGTGTAAATAGACAACTGTTAGCAAACAGTTGCTAACTGCTAACATGTCAACTTAAAAGGTCATTGTCAATGTTGTGCTCCCAGCTTGTTTCTGCTGCCCCCAAGTTTCCAAAAATCAGTAATTGCAGGTTCAAGTAAGTGATTTCTACATTTATGTTTATATTCATATGAACACCTGACATGACGTATATTCCACACTAATATCACAGTGGTATACAGGCTACTGGTCATTGTATAAGGTGGAGCTATGTTTTTATTTCAGTTTACGGCAGAATATTTGTTATTGCAACCTATAGTTGATGAATGTAGCTACAGAAAGCAGCCAAAACTGAGTTGCGCAGTGATGAAAGCCCTGGGTAAGCGATTAAAGGACCAATTCACCACAAACTAAAACAAAACTTTGGGTTTAAGTTCAAGCAGGAAGACTTATCTGCCTCGGACTTATTATCCCGTGACCTTATTTGGTTATGTTTTGGAGCTTTTTTGTTTAACGTTTGATCAAACTTTCATACTACTTGTGAATTTATTTCAATCATGAATTCCAAATACCTTTTAATTTATTAAAATAAAACACAGTGTGTTCACTAACAGTGTTTTCCCTGATTGTAAATACATTTTGTCATTATCTACCCACATCCATCTCATCCAAAACTCCATTAATGGAGCAGATTGCTCCGCTTCTTTACATTCTTCCCCCTGCTGGTGTCTGCACTGGAGATATGAGCCCTCATTTCCCTCTCTTCAGAAAAAGCCATTTGCCACCATTCATCCTTCAGCAGTATGGGACACCAACTTCAATAGATCAAGATAATCCATAACACTGAATATGAATCACTAATTTGTTTGGGAGTTTCTATTTGATCATTACTTCATTGTGCCCCAGTTGAGTGGTTTCATATGACTGCACACATTAGTTTACACTCTGCTCACTGTCAATCACCTGACACCCACAGGAAGAAAAGGAAATGTCTGCTGGGAAATACTGAAACTGTTAAAATTCTAAAACTCTAATTTAATTCTGTTTTATTTTATTTACACTTTACCAGGATATGTTTTTGAGTCCGGTATATCTACTTTTTGAGAGAGTTAGGGCCAAAATGCTAGCAACTCTAAAAATGAGTGTCTGTATCTTAAAACAAGAAAAAGGATAATGCCAGTTGCTACATTAGATTTAAGAAGTGATGAATGAAGTACATTTTTTAGTGGAAACAGTTTGAAAAATCTTACTGGCAGATTTGTTTCACTTGTTTTAAGACTTTAAAGCAATAGTTCAAGAATTAGAGGAGAAGATTAATACGACTTTTTTGTCTGTTCGGTAAATATGAAGCTACACTCAGCAGCCGGGTAGGTTAGCTTAGCTTAGCATAAAAACTAGAAACAGGAGGAAACTAGCCTGGCTCTGTCTAAAGGGAACAAAATCCATTTACCAGTAGCTCTAAATTTGCCATTTTACGGGAGGTCATACTATTTCTTCAGCTACATATTTACCAGACAGACATGACAGCGGTATCAATCTTCTCATTTAACTCTCCGCTCAGCAGCATTGTCAATATTTTGTGGAAAAAGAATTACACTTAGATATTAGATGTCAACAGGTTTTGAAGAACAAGGGTTTAAATATATAATGTCAGATTCAAGGGGTGAACTATCCCTTTTAAAACAGAAAGTGGAAAACTGGCAGAGCCGAAGCGCTGCGGAAAGTTTGTCGTGTAATGCCAAGAGCGAGGGCTTGGCTGAGGCCTTGGAGGAGCGCTTGGATGAGGGCAGCTGCAGCTGGTGGGGTCTGAGGTCACGAACAGATGTCCTTCACAACCTCCAATGCCGGGCTGTTACTCTTTTGTCGGAGTACTCATTTCAAGAACTGCCAAGTTTCTCTCCAACTCTGACATGCAACTTGGGAGCCCACAGGAAAAAAAATGAAATAATAAAACCATTTCAAATAGGGAAATGCTTTCTGGGCTGACTCTAAAAAAGCTGCATGGCTCACTGTACTTTCCCACTTCAGGGATTAACTTTATATCATCCATCTTTTTCACTCAGTCCACAGACTCCTGCATGTCAAAACATTTGATGTTATTTGTTTAGGAGGCAATATTTTAGCTCACTATGGGGCCTTGAAACTCTCTAGTCAGTCCCCGAATCACTGCAGAAGGACAGAGATACTGTTAGTAAGTTTTCAACTCACTTGGATTTTATTATTTTATGTATTATCAGCCGTTCTCTGACTTTGAGAAGTTAGTTTTAAGCACATGCAAGATCAAAGAGACCTAATTTAAACCCAGTATTTTAAATTAAAATGCACATTTTTCTTAACTTCCTTATATATGTGAAGTTCCTCAAAGTCATTATTTAACATTAATGGCATATTTAAAAAATGGTAGACCACCTAGTACGCACGCTTCAACGGCCACACATAACTTATTTTTCACATCTGATACGGGAACTGTAAAGGTTTAGTTCTTTGAAATCTCAAAGCAGCCTTTGAAATCGCTGATGTTTTAGACGTTGCTTCAAGCATTAAGCTCTTCTCTTTTCCTCTCTTTTGCTATAAAATACATATTCCTTAAAGCTTCTACAGGTTTCTCTGTTCTTTTTTTTTCATCAAATCCAAATACAGATCTGATGACTCCAGATTTACCTGCTTCAACCAATACACATGCAATAGCTTTGACTTGTAACTTGACATGATCTGACATTTTTTGCTTCTACCATAAAATCATTGTTTAGTTTCCCCCAGACAACAAACAGCGAAGCGCCTTATGAGCTCCTTATTTTTTGTTTCAGGTTTACTTTGAGTGAAAATAATCAGCCGGCAACGGTAGGGAAATGTCTGGGATCCCTTTTACCAGTGGGAGAAAGGGATTTGATTATTCCTACATGTTTTTTGCGGCTTTAAGAAGCTACCAAAAATAATAAGCTTTGGCTTCAAAGATTATATTATAATCAACAACAAAATCTCCTCCAACTATACAGGTGAAGACAGTGGTTTCATACTTAGGTCTTCTAGTTTTGGAGTGGAAACAATACATGTTATTGAGGGCACTGAAATAAAATGACATAAAATGAAACAGTTTTATAATTTACTTCAAATCAGTAGAGCTTCCGTTTACCATTGACATCCATCAACCTCTAAACAAAATAGATAAATCTCATTTAGCAGCTGGCAAGTCATGACCTTCCCCCCTAATTGTTAAACATGTGTGTGACTGTAGAGTGGTGCATTATATGAGTATGTATTATAATGCAATATGTGTCATGAAGACATGTTCATTGTTTACATTCCTTTTATTGCTTAAAATCCAACATTGTTTACATCCATGTCTCGCAGTGTTCTTCTTCTTCTCTGTCTTTGCTGGTGCCTCGCTGCATGTCTTGGCGTGCTATCGCCACCTGTTGATCACTGGAATAGTGTGACACCATTGGTGGGACAGTGTGAGAGAAACAAAACAGGAACCAACTCGTGGAAAAACAGCTCAATAGCCTACCAGAGGTCAAAAACTCCACAGGCAACCTTTAGTGTCACTTTCCAAGCCCTACCATTCTCCACCTGTTCAACAGATGTCCACAGACTTTCCCACCTTTCCCAGTCACATGATTTCCACACCCACCTGCACACCTGTCCCTCATCAACCCCAGTGCATATCAGCCTCTCTCCCGATGTCAGTTCTACATTGGTCACTACAGCCACAGTGTTGCTGTCCTTGTTCTGTGTAGCTTGTTCATGATCTCTGCATGTTTTGGGAGTTTGCCTGTTTGCCTGCGTCACTTTTGGACTTGTTTGCCCCAGCTGACTGACCACTTGTTGCCATCCTGTTTCTAAACATTCCCTCAGAGAGTTAGATGAAAAGATCAATAGCACTTTCACATCTGTGTGTTGAGTACAGAGCTGGAGTCAAGAGGCGATTAGACTTAGATTAGAATAAGTGGAAGCAGGGGGGAAGCAGCTAACCTAACCCTCCTTAAAGTTCAAATATACATCCACCAACACCTCTAAAGCTCATTATGCAACACGTTATATATCTAGTTTGTTTAATTCCTTCTCACCAAATGTAAAAACAAGGGGGTGTTATGTGTAACTATAACAAACAACACTTTATCCATCCACCCAACACTAAGGTGCAGCGTCTCTGGCTATAGCACGGGTTGCTGGATATGCTCGGTAAGCACAGGTTTTATATAGTTCCTGTACAGGAATGGTGGTACCAAACCAGGCAAGCAAGTCACTGCTACCGGCTGTCGCAAAGACATAGTTACAATGTGTAGCCCTCACTAAAAACACAAAGTAGTTTTTACATTTATTTGTGTACGCTAAGCTAGGCTAATTGCTCCAGTTGAGTACTTAATGCATATTGATCTTCTTATCCCTCAGAAAGAAAGCAAATACGTTTTTCTAGAAATGTTGGAAATGGCAATTCCTTCAAAACATGTTAATAGCTTTTATGGACAAACTGTATGTCACATTCTCCAAGACTGAAAAAGCTCTTTAAGTCTTTGTCAGTCGCTTACCAGCCAATCAGCTCCCGGTAGACCCTCCAGTTGAATAGAAAATGTAATAGAAAGCGTGTCTGAGCTGTGGATGACAGTTCTGACAAACTGTTATAAGAACCTGTCTTGAATCCAGGAGGACAGTGTTTGTTTATTTCCCTTTTTATTAAGAGTGGGTAGTTTGGGCACATCCTAAAGCCTTCTCACACACTGCTGTCAGGTGGCCACACTAGACATACTTTTATTAATGCCCATAATCATGCATTTGTTATTTAAATTGTTCCTGAGTCTACAGTATATCCTCCCTGTATAACCCACGTTGATTTATAGCATGTTGATAATGACCATTATGACCTAAACTAATAACACATAAAAGTGGCTGCACTGCAGTTCCTGTAGCCTATAATCAAGCAGCAAGGCCAAACATTGACCTCATGATGTGACCATTTTTCTTAATTGGTCTTTTCTATGAAGTTTTGAAGTTAATTACTTCTATGAGAGCTCCGGCTTCCTGACATGGCGCAGTGCTGCTGTGTTTTACAACCATCAGGCAACCCGAGCTGTGTTCTTGGCACAACTGTCAACCTGATTGATTACCTCTGCAAATGTCTAAAGGTTGAGCCTCTCACCTCTCGACATTTTACTACAGTTTCCTTTTTGGTTAACTTTGACTCCAAACTTGACAAAAGGATAACAAAAGTGGAAAAATTCCAAACACTGACAGTGGCCTTAGAAAAATAAATGTCAGGGAGAGAACGTGCAAGAGCAGGAGAGCTTTAATGCTGAGGCTAAAAAGAATGTGATATAAATGTAAAATGCTGTTTCACACAGGATGAAGACTGCAGACGTCATAAGATTACGCCACAAAGAATTTACATTTTCATAAATCATTTCAGTGTCTGTGTAGAGAGATCATTTCTTTCAGTACAGTTCCTTCATGCCAGTTCCTTCAGTAGCTATAAAATTTTTAGTACAATAACAAGGTTAGCAAGCTAACGCTAATTAGACCTTCACAGATTACGGTGTGTACTTATCTTCATAACATTATCTTCATATTCAAACATCTCAAATGTCTTCATCCAGCACCACAAATAACAAATAAATAAGTCTTGGACTTTAGTGTGTTATTCTTGACATTTTGTAGATGTGTGTGTGATTTTAATGTCAAACAAGATAATGTAAAAATGTAGTGTTAACTAGGAAGGGTTGGTTAGCGTTAGCTTGTTGGCAAAAATGCCATAGACACAGTACTGTTACCAGAGCACCACAGTTTATGGATGATTATTAACATTAAGTGTGTACTGCTGGTGTACTCAGAAGGTTAGCTGCAGCTAGGTAAGCTAGCTGAAAAGGCTGGTGCTCAATGTGTTAATAGTTAAGCTAACGAGCTAGCTACACGTTTGTTGATGTTACACACACACACACACACACACACACACACACACACACTGGACAGTACATGGACACTGCTATCTCATTATAAACATTAGGACAATTGAAAATGTGGTGAGTAAAAGGGGAAAATGTGCAAAATGAGCAAGTGGAAGACAAATAGAAGTAAACATAAAATTAAGTTTTAATTCATTTAATCAAATGGATCAGTTTTTATCAACTGATTGCTAAAGGAAAATTATAAAGCTTTATTTGTTTATACACTCCACTTGACATGCATAGTATTATTGTAAACATATATTTTTGACTCATCTGGTAATCTTTTGCTGCCTTCTGTTAGTTTGGGGGCTCCATAAGCGCACAAGCATGTCATGAAAATTAGAGCAGTTAGGAAGCATATCATCTTGACATGCCTACTGGAGGTCTAAGAACTGGAACAGGTCTTGAGGCAGTCATCTGACAAAACCTTTGTAGGTTTTGGGGGCACGGAAAGAGAGAGTGCTTTTAAAGATATTCTGTATTTCATGGTATTGGGCACCCTGGTGTGCTGGTCTTTCACGGGGGCCGTGGATTTCATTGCCCAGAGATTGAAGTATATTACTTGAAGAAAGGCAGACATTTGGATCTGACTTGGGGCCGTCCTTCAACTATAATGAAGTTACTTTAACTAAAGTGGGTGAAAGAAAAAAAGAGATCCTGTTTCATTTCAATAAACTAATTTGTACAAAGCAGTTTTTCAGTTTGTACTTTCAATGGCCAGTCACCATTGATCTAATTAATTTACGCGGCTCAGTATGAGGAACAATGTGAGGTGGACGCTTTTCAAAAGACACCATTGCTTGATCCTGACATGTTTTAATTCCCTTTGTCATAAAGATGCTATAATAAATGAAAATACCTTGAGTCGGTGTCTTGAAACGCTTAAAGATGGTGATATTAAAAGGAAATGACCTCAGTAGACACTCTTCGGTTGCCTTGTATAATCACTCAAAACATGTTTTTTTTTTTTGGATAGTTCAGAGCTGTCTCTGTGTTTATTACACAGTAATGAATTAAACAAATTAAACAACTAAAACAATAAATAACTCTCCTTCATTGCACTCTTAGAAAGTCTGCATTATCACAATCATAGTTACTGATTCAAAAAATTTCCTCTTACGCGATACACAGTGTACCTTTATTAACCCAAGCAAGAGTGACAGACACAAAGCAATCCATTTATGAATACTTAATATGTGCAGAGAGAAGCAATTTAGTCTCTAGAAATTGGAAAGAGACAAATGATTGAGCCCCCACCAAAGTCCTTGTTAGCTGAAAGCCCTTGTTCTTAGTACTAATGTATCAGTACTACAAAATCTCACGTAGGACAGGGTCTGTTGAAACTCAAATCTGAACTTTTTCTATTCCATCAGAGAACAAAATGTAGTAAAAATTAAAACAGCTCATTTCCATAACACCATCTACCTGATTCCATGAGTCAATATTTCCATGATGCAGGGTGCATTGCCTGATGTTGCCCATGTCACTATTGATGGATTGGAGCATCTTCTTTCTGATTTGCGGCGTTGTTGTTCACACTACATCAGCAGGTGTGAACTTCATATTAAATTCTTAATGCTTCATTTGATTTGGAGTTGTCAGAGACAGACAAGTGGGAGAGCAAATGGAAACTGAAGTCGCCCTGGGACCAATTCTTACTGCTGTAATTAATGTTAGCAACTCAAAATCAAAGCCATAGAGACAGAGCGCATTTAAGTCCCGCCCACACCGGAGGGGAAAACAATTAATCGCTCTCCATTGACTTTGTATTGCACAAAGGTGCCTCCTTGTCATTTCGGTCTGCTAGCAAACAACAGAAACATGCCTAAAAGCTGCCGTGTGGTGGGTTGCACTACCAAAAGTGGATCCAGACGTGAGGCATCAGCAGGAAGAATAGGAACACTGTGGGATCCTGACACTCAGTATGCCTACGTATGTGTGCAGCAAGCATTTTGTCACTGGTCAGTCAAATATCCAAATGTCAGTTTTAGGCTAACTATATTGCTGTAAGTTAAGCTAAAGCATTTTGACAGTATGCAACTTGTGTAGTGGAATGTGGCTAAATCAGAAAGCTATGCAGTATTATGTTTGCAAGTGCCTTAGCTAACTATAACTGTGAGATAGACCCACAATTTTGCTATGCAGACATCTCACCAGCCATCGCTGGGCGCCGGCTAGTGCTGCGTAGCGAGTCACCCCAAGCTCTGGCGGTCGCTGTTGTGTCTGATTCCACGACTCTATATTCAGCCTCGTTAGAGTATCTGATTCCAAAAATACATCATGAAACTAGTTTTCTTCCAAATACACAGGTGTTTTAGTGTCAGCTTTTCCCTATCGCTAGCAAGAGAACAATATAGCGGACAGATTAGTTTGGTCCCTGAGTTTGGAGAGTCAGGATGATGTTGATTTAATTGGCAAATGTCTGGCATCCCTTGCAAGATGTGCAGATGACCTTGCAACAAGAGACCATTGTGATGCACAAGAATGTATTAAAGAGGCTTTTGTCCTTTTTAAGCTGTTTTCAACTTAATATTTTATTCACAGCCATGTGATGTAAGTCAATTCGCACAACAACCTTTAACGAACTCGAAAGTAATAAGAGGAACAGGTAGTCTTTTCAAAGGAAGCAGAAACCTGAAGTTAAAACACTTTAAACAGAAATTGGATCATTTCTGAGCTTTTTGACCTTGTTTAGTGTAACACATTATCTCCCTCTTTCACAGTATTTCTTCAGCATGGTTGTAAGTTCTCAATTCAAAAACCCTGAAACAAATATGTACATATACCATAATAAAAGCAGTGATTCAGATTCTGCAGCTGAAGGTTTTAAGGGTCTTCTCCCATCTCGTCTTCCCTTCGCTCAGAGCTGACAGGAATCCATTAGATACAAAGTTGTGTTTTGTCCAAAGGCTGTATGAAGTTCTTTTGTTTTCCTTTCTTTTTTACTGCTGTGCACTTTATTCACTGCTGGTACTTTGGGAGTGGGACCAACAAGGGGTTGACCATATGATAATCTCATTAATCAAGACTCAACCACGAGAAGGCTGCGGCTTACAACAAGAAAGCTATTACAATAAGAAGTTGTCTTTTAATTAAAGCCGCCCTTAAGCTTGAACACACAAACACACACGCACAGCAAAGACGAGTGGTGCTGCGAGCATGTTTTGGCGCGCCGGAAGACACCATATATCACCCATGTGCCTGTGCATAAGCAAAGCAATTATAACACCGAGAGCCAAAGAGAGACAGAACAGAGTGAAAAACAAGCACTTGATGAGCGTGTCCCCTTGAATTGATGGGTTTGAAATGGCAAAGTATTTATGTTGAACGCAGCTCCACCACAGGGCCTCGGGAGCTCTGCGGTGACATCTCCCTGCCTCCGTGAGCTGCTCATCATCCCATTCAAATTAAATGTAAATCCCCGCTTTCCCCAGTTCCTACCATGTCAATATCTCTTTGACTCCCGCTCAGCCCCCCATCTATCCTGCATCTCTCTCCTCCCTCCCAGACTCTTTCTCTTTCTTCTAATGCTCTGTCTCTCTCTCTTTCTCTCTCAATCTCCCCTTTCTTCCATCAGCTCTGGCTCGTTCCAGCTACCTGCCGCTGTTTTCCCATTTCTTCCTTTTATCTGGTCTGCCAGAAAGTGCAGCTGATGGATACAGACTGAGGCAGCTCCAGCTAAGGCAGGAGAGTTTTATCACGCCGAGCTCAACAAATCAATCTGGTTTCATGAATACATCTGCGGTTACTTTTCTCTTTTTTTTCTTTTGAGTGACTGTGGGCTAGATCTCATTAACTCCAACCAAATTTAATTGCAATTACTATGAATGCTCTTTGGGGCCTGTATATGTCTGTGTGTGTGTGTGTGTGTGCGACGACATTTAGTGTATCACCAGCACATCGAGGAAACACAACACTATAACTAATTAACAATATGATAAACATGTTTTCTATTATGTATGGGAACTTTTTTGTTCTTAAAGTTTATCTCTGTTTATTACTGATGAGCAGAAACCAGTGAGGATTCACGTAGTGTCTGCAGACAATCTCAAGGAAGCAATTATAGTTGTATCGTACCATTAAATCTGTTGATTTCTAATTTATAGTTACACATTAAGTTGATGCTCCGATCCGGAGTGATTGACAGCTGGCGCAAGTTAGAGGAGCTATTCTTAAATAGGACAGGCTGTATTGTTGGAGGATTAATGATTTTGTGGTAACTTTTTTTATTTTCTTTGTCAGAACACATGGATTTCTATTTTTGGGAAGGTTATTTTAGGAGATTAACTGATTTATCCTGAGTGGGTTGTGATGAGGAGGCAAGTTGCAGTTTGGCATCTTACTTAAGGACACGATGACAAATGCTGATGAGCACATGGTGTCAAAACTCACTCTGTTGGGTAACAGGTGAAGCCAAAACCATTGGACCACCTTGAACTGGGTTGTCTAACATTTAATTAAAGGTGTTTGTATATTTTGAGAGATTTGCAGTTGTTTTGTAAGTGGTGTGAGACAGCAGGCGCGACCTTGAAACGAGGCAGATTTGGCAGATCACCCTACTAGAAAGTAATAAAATAAAAATGTTTAAGTGAAAGACACTCATGGAACACTTTGGTTTTCATGTTAAGATAAAATGGCCTTGTAACAATAGTAATGCAGTCACTTCATAATCTTAATCAAGTAGTTTTACTACATATCACTCAGTTACAGTGATAAAAATGAACTGTAGCGTCACTGTCCTATGAAATGCATGTATTCTGATTAGATTAGATCTAAATATGTATATTCTGCTGTTTCTTTATGAGTTGAGAAAATGATCCCACTTCTTAAGCTAAATAAACATTTTTGAAAAACTTTGAATTATCCGTCACAAAGCTGAAAATGGCAGTATTTTTATTTTGTGAAACATCTTGGAGAGACATGGGACAGTGACAGTGACAGTAGAAAGCTGACAATATGTGGATGTTTGAAGCCTCATTGATTGATTCAGTTTGGGATGATTGCATTTCTAAAAATTCTGTTTTGGTAGTGTTGGTGCCACATGTGGTGATGGGTGATATTACACAGGTTCCACACTGTTTATTTGGTAAGAAAACTGATTTTAATTTATTTATTTTGCTGACTGTTTAAGCTGCATTAATATTTTCGGCCACTTAGGGGCGGAAGTAGGAAACAATATACGTATGTTTACCTTCAAGTGACAGCGCCGTCTAGTGGCCGTAGTAAGAAGGAGCAAAGGAGGAAGTCAGGTGACGTTCCGCGTACGGAGGAGGTCGGGAGAATGCTGTTTGTTTCGTGTTTCCAACCAACAGTCAGCGCTGGGTTTGTGTTTGTGTTTATTGACATCACCTTCATCTGCCATGTGGGTTTTTAACAACCCTCATTCTGTAATAGTGTTTTGAGCACTGCACAGATTTTCCACACCAGCTAACGGAAGTAAAAGCAGTCGTTATACGTGCAGGGAATCTTCTCCGGCTTCTTCTGAGCAAATGTCATCATCCAAATCTACAGCAAATAACTTTCAGTGGCATTGTCTGCTGGGGGAAAAAAAAAAAATCCCAGCTTACATTCTTGCTCTGGGCAGATTGGGGGTTCAGCCGAAGACTTACTTAGGGATGTGGACAGCTGAGCTCATTCCGCTGGGCGATGAGTTTCAGATACCAGGATGAGATTGTGGAATAGGACCAGAGTAATCCCAGGTCACCTTCACACAGCATCATTCCCTATAGGCACCATCTCTTCCTCTACTTCCTCCCCGTCTTGTTTTTTTTTTTCCATTTTCTTTTTTCTCTCCTCAAATCCCTCCATCTCCTTCGAACCGCTCCAAACACCCACTAAGTTGGCCGGGCTGGGCAGCCATTTGTGTCTTTGTTATAAGGGAAGAGTTTTATGGTCAAGAATGTACAAATTCACTGTCTTATCAGTTTGAATCACAAAGCAGGGTTGTGATAAAGAAAAACGGTCTACTTCCCACACATTTGAGACCACATATGTTGTATTTGAACAAGAGAAACTATGCACTCTTCAGATCAAACTACGTAAAGCAGAGAGCGGGAACTAGCTGCAGTGAAGTTGAGAAGAAATGGTTTCAAGTTAGAAGGCTCTCAGCCAAACTGTGTGACACATATATGGATCGTAAAACCTTAATTTAATGCCTTTTTAGGTTGATTATTAATCGTCACAGAAAACCTAAAAAAACATTTAGATACTGCACTGCCAATCTGATGTGCGCGAGGAAACACATCTACAAACAAAATATGTTCTTTTCGTTTCTTCCTCAGCTTTCTCATCCTTTTGAACTAATGAGCTAGATTAATAAACAAGTCTTTAAATATGCGGTTTAAATGTAGCCTGACAACATTAAATCCTGATAATTCAGGCTGCAGAAATGCAACTTTGTTAAACTAGGCTAGTTTTCTTTTAGCATATCTGGTGTTTTTGTTTCCTCCATTATGATTAGATTTAGGTCCTGCTTTATTTATGTGTTGTAACAAACTGAATTACTGAAATGTTGGAGCTTAATATTGATTTTTCAATAACAGGAAACTGGAAAAAGTGGGTAAATTAGCTTTAGCTAAGGTTGTCTCACTAGCTGGACTTAAATAACTAGAGTTTGGTGTTTTTTTATCTTTAGTTCTTGCAAATTTGATATGCTGTTTAACACATTCTATGGCGTAATAATTTATATAATGTAAAACAGATTCTAGTCTTAACTGAATTTGGGTTTTTTTATATTGTTTTAGCTTTGTAGGGCAGAACTGTACTCTTAACAGCAGCAAACAAGTCCGGAAATTCTCTTTGATCCAGAAGTGTGACATTTTCAGTTATCTCTTCGTCATATTAAAGTAGTCATAAACACATTTCACTTTGTGCAGCTACAGTATGCGTGATCTGGTGAGGAATTAGGGTTTTTCTTTGTAATTGTGGCTTCTTTACTAGAACGAGGGACGTAACGTAAGACAGATAACACATGTGAACCCGAGGTTCACCAGGCAGACACAAAGCACATCCACGGAGCGCTGCTTTCAGGGTAATGAATACTGTATTACCCAGTGGAGTTGACTACCCTCCGCCTTACACAAAAATGTATTCAATCAAAACATGCTTTGTGAGCCTACAGTAATCAACCCTGCCCATTCAAAGATAGTAAGCAGATGAAAAGTTGCTTCAGAATATTTTATTTATGGACTGGCTGTTAGTGTGCATGTTTATTTCTCTAATTTCTTTCTAATGAATTGCACTGAATGCAGTTTTCCTTTTTAATTTACTTTGGGATAGGAAGGTTGTGACTTTAGCAAATCCTCATTTTGCCTGTTTAGCACTTTTATTAGTTCAAACTCATCTGCAATTTTCTCTTAACCCCGCACCAGTTCTAACTATACTGTGCATCAGCCCAAGCAGTGAAGTGGAAGGGAGGAAAAAAAGCATGCTACTCTGCCCTCTGGTGCTCATTTGCAGCAAAATCTTTATGATGTTTGACTCTTTCTCCAAATGAGTGAGAGAGACAACGTCTAATCTTGTGTGCAGACTTGCCTTGTCCATAATTGCTTTACTTGAAGATGATCCTTGATTGATGTTTGTGCACATTGTCAGGGCATCAGCGTGAAAAATAGATGTCCCTTGTGTTGACAAGACAGAGGACAAGAGAAGGCAATTCATTTTCCATGTACACATGAGGCATAAATCCTACATGAGGGTGCTTATCCTGCAGAAAAAGCAGCGTAGCTGACTTTTAGCAACAAGGTTGAACTGTGGAGAAAACGTGACGTACACACTTCAAAAGTGTTTTAACCGTGTCGACTCTAAAATATGAATAAAGGCAGAGTGAGGACGGAATCCTTTGCATCTGTGAGCTTCTGATATAGCAGCACCTTGGATCAGATTGATCTTGGCAAGGGGTTCCACTGCCTGTAGGGACATTATGAGCAGTAGGGACGGTAATCCAAAGGACACCGGAGCTTATAGGACTTTTCCACACCTGTGATAAACTCCCATTTGCTTTTTGTAAGAGTCGTCTGAAGTGAGAAGGTACAGCAAAAGTTCTACTGAATAATAAATGAGGTGACAGTGAGGTGAATACAGTCCAATACAGTCAGTGAGAGACAGAAAGTTGAGTAAAGTAAAAAAAAAAGATGAATCAGATCTTATGGTCACTGGAGTGTGAAGTGATCCTAACACTGCTCAGAGAACAACATGTGAATATCTGTGGATCATTTGGGGGGATAGTGAAATATAATCTTGAATCAGATGTAAAGAATATACGCAGTAACCTTCAGCAGTGAAACACTTTAAAACCAGTTTCAAAATGATTCATTTATTCATTCAGTTTCAAATATTAGGATTGTGTTAAAAAAACGTTAATTTGACTTTTCAACAGAATTAAATTATTACATTTAACCAATTATCCACACTTCATTTTTATTCATTGTCTTGTTTAAGTTTAATTTTTACCCGCCAAATTATTCTACTTAATATTGGTATTAGGTCATTAATGTTTGGGAACCACTGTCCTAGACTAACTTACAGTTAATCAGGGTTGGTACAGCTTTTTAACAGGAAAATTCAAGCACTTTCAAGGTACCTAAACCAAATAAATGTCCAGACTCTCGAAGCATTTATAATCTAAATAGTTACTATAAATTCCAGGAGACAACAAACAAATATGACGACAAGATCTCTTCATTTCAAATATTAAAATATTTTTGGTTTACATGAGTGACTGTGGAGATGATGAAACACCAGATTATGTTTAAAATTAAGCATTTTTAAGGAGTGTATTTGAATTCAAGCATATTCCTAACCTTGAAAACATAATGGTTAAAATTAGGCGTTTTCCAAACTTTCTAGACTTTGTACAAACAGAAGGATGTGTGACGAGTAGCTAACAGTCCAAAGTGTTCCTGAGGTGACAAATAAAGAACACTGGAACAAAGAGCAGAACATGTTTTAGAAACGAGAACATGGGCGAGGTGGAGTGATTCCGCACAGAAAGGTGTCAAGTTATGTAGTTATTAAGGAGGCAGCAGCATATCATTATCCCGCTCAGTTAACTGTGTACCAACGCCGCTGCCAGCAAAGCGAATTAGTAACAAATTGTAGTGGAAAAGATTAGTAGAGATGTTCTTGATATAAAGGACAAAACATCTATTCCCAAACAACGATTTCTTAACACATTTACAGTTTGCTTCCTGCACTGGGTTACACCAGCTATGCGTAAGTTCACACGTAGCCAAGTTTCAACGTAATTTCTAACTTGGGTCGGAGTTTACATGCTACTAACATTTTAAGGGTTGCACCAGCTAAAATAGTTCCAATGTAAATCTTACACCTAGCCCTCAGTGTAAAGGTGTAAAGTCCTCCGTAAAATAGCGGTTGGCGTGGCGCATCGTTTTGAAAGGTGGGATAACTTGGAGGATGAGGAGGAGCGAATTATACCAGCAAGCAAAATACACAGGGTTAGATCACCTAATCATTTAATCACCTAATCAAGCTTTGTCCTAGTTTTTGTTGTTGTTTGGTGATGAGCATTAGCTTTTTGTAGCCGTTAGCCTCTTCACTATTGCGTACAACGAGAGTATTTTGGACTTTGCACCCTAACTTAAGAGAGAACTTACGTATAGCAGGCGCAACATGCTGCTGAGCTCCTTCCCTTCATCTACTGTTACTGGTTTCTAAATCTGCAGCTATGAGCTCAAAGGCTGTTCTTCTCAAGCATTTCTGTGAGTTTGCTGAGCCAGACTTGGATGCTGCTGGAGCCACGATGGACCTCTTGGAGTGTGTTCCCTTAAGCAGGCTGCCATTCAAAACTGCCACATGCTCTGTCGCTGGTTGTCCACTCTTCTGCTCACATGATGAATCCAGAAAATTAGAACATTGACAAAACCAGAGTGGAGGTTTGAGGGCGTCCTCTTTCAGAACATGTTGTGATTCAAAAAAATCTTACTTCCTGTATTCTGGCAACTTTTGGTTATTGTGAGAGAGCTACATTCACGCCACGTGTTACTATTATTACCTCTTTCTGACATGTTAGAACTGCTCACATCAACCTCAAGAGGTAATTTCTGTACAACTGGGAATCTAATAGCTCTAATGTGTCTGACGTGGTGCTAAATAATGTCTGAAAGCAAACACACAGTCCTCATGTCAACCCCTGTCCGCCATTCAAGCTAAATAGACACTAATTTTCACGCCATTTTACTCCCACTTAGATCTGCTAGATAACTCACTAAGTATTTAAATCACACTTGTTATAATGGTGCGTTCATGTCATGTGGGATGGATAGAAGCAATGGGAAAGATCCCCATGGTAACGGCCATCAGACAACTCCAAATGGTAATTGCCAGTAAATTAGTGTAGTTTAATGAGTTCAAATTACAGAACTCAGAAAATGTGAATCAGATCTGATTGTGACATTTGGCAGTGTGACTTAACAGTTGTTGATTCAAATTAATACCATACGTTTATTGAACTTATTATCTCAAGTTCAGTAAACTTAACTGATTTACATTTTCACAACTCATGAGACGACTTTGAGCTAATTATTCAAGTTCAATTATTTCCCATTTTTAAGGCAGCAGGAGAACTTTTTTTAAGGAACATTTTTAAGTTGAACCGACATACTTACTCTCCCAGTTTGCAAAATACAGGGGATTTTGGGGGTCAATAATTGCAGTTGCAAGTTTATTTGCATGTTGAAATGCTTAAAGATGAGGAGCAGCACAGAAAATAGTGAACTGTTGGCTGATATATATTATTACTGGTGCTGCAGCTGCTAGCATGGATATTTTGTATCAGCGACACATTTGCGCAAACTATAAATATAGGCTAATTAATACTTTTAACCTCCATGATTCCGTTTTTTTCGCTGCATATTTTGAAAATTTCGCACAAGTCTTTAAAGTTCAATAAACATAAATGAGTCCACGTGCTAAATAAAAGTCCTTATTTATTTTTGGTTTCCTGTTTGACCTTGATTGTCTTCACCTGTCCCCCATTGCTCACCTGCCCCTGGTTACCTCGTAAGTCTTGTCATTATTTATACTGGTCCCTGTCCTTTGTGGGTTTATTGTCTGGTGTAGTTTCTCTTGTACTGTGTTTGGATGTGTTTCGAGTTCCTTGTGCGTTGGTTCTCATGTTCCTGTGTTGGACATTTCCTTGTGCCTCTGTGTTTTCCTGAACCTGGACTACCTGCTTGTTTGTTTGCTTGCCTACCTGCCTGTACCGACAGGTACTGTACCGTTTTGAGTCTTCTCAGCTGTCAGCATTTGGGTCCACCTCCTGTTACTCCCAGTCATGTCCCGTGACACATTTAAGAGAGGATTTTTTTTGCCATGGTCATTGTCAGTTCCTCAAAGTTGTCTAAAACAGTCGGCTGTCAAGTCTTTGTTTAGTCTACCTCTTACCGTCCTTCCTGCTTTGTTTAATAATTTTAAAATAATCTTTTTAGAACTCAAACATCGTCTCCATTCTTTGCATTTAAGTTCCCAGTCCAACATTAGCTGTTATTGTATCACATCATTAGACTGACAACGCCCCCAGAAGGCTCTCATCAACACCAACTTTCACACTTCAGACTTCCTCTTCAACACTGCACTGTTAATTATCTATACACATATGCAGTATGTGTAGTTCACAACATTATGCTCATGAGCTATATATATATATATATATATATATATGGGACAGACAAACAGCAAACCCATCCATTGTAGCATGCAGTTTAATTCTTCAGCAGAAGAACAGGAGAAAATAGCAGCACATTTTCACTTATCCAGCACGTTAACTTTTCAATTTATTTAGAACATTGACACTAAACAGATATACATTTCCATAAACACTCAGATTTGGGTTTAATTTCTTTGACAAGACTATTTAAAATTTAATAACCCATTTTCATAAAGTAGCATTTTCCCCTTTAATTTCCTGAAGATTGTCCACAGGTAGAGTGCAAACTCTAAAAAACTCTAAATGAATCCACCTAAAAGGCATAAAGTGAAGACATCCCCACATCTAAGTTTGCCATCATATAACTTCTGCTTTGGATATGTTTTTATGTGTTTTAGCCAGAGCCAGTTGATGCCATAAGGTACAACGAATGTGTTACCTATTTGCATATACTTTCTTTTTGTTTTACTTTAACACACTTGATATTGATTCCCAAAGAGAGAGAAATCTCCCTTTTCTCCATTTTTATCCTCGATTAAGTCTAACGGCTCTAAACTTTGAGTATCCACAGTGTGGAGTGGAGAGCTGTTCTGAGTGACTGCCTGATTACACAACGCTGCTAATCAGCGTTGAAACATCTGTTAACACAGGAACATGTTGGAGGCACAAACTGCTCAAAACAGACACGTCAAACAAAGACTGAGTTCCAGTTCATTAAGCATGACTCAGAAAAAAAGTGATATTTTCCAACTCTATAATTCTCTGTAATCAGAATCCTCTAATAGAAAGATTAGGGGATTTAATAGATTGAAGGTTAACTTGACTGAAACAAAGATCATGCTTCCATTATGCATCAAATTAAGGTTGAGGATGAGCAATAAAATTCATAGACGCTGGACTATAGTACGTGTTATACCCTGTAACGTGAGCGCTGTACTGTATTGTAAGTATTCAGCTTTGCAGTGAGGATACAGTAAGATAAATTCTCCATTGAGCCACCAGATGTTGCTCTTTGACAAGATTTTAGCTTTAAGGAGCTCCCAGCTGCCATGCCAACGATCATGTTTTCTCTCAGTATTTACTGCATTACACATCTTAAACTGACTTTTTTTTTTGTCAAAAAAACATAATATAGGAAACAAACATTTGCTATATTAGAGCATGATAACTTTCTCTGAATTTTCTCCACTCTTTTCTTTTTGTATTGGGGGAAAAACAGGATTTTTTCGATTGATTTTTTCAATTTCTATAGTTTGTTTAGTTTGTCCTGTTGAAGGTGTCACCTTTCCAAAACTCAGATATACTAGCACCAGCTATTTCCTCTTTGTATGATTCAAATATGCAATTTTCCAAATTGAAATGTTTACTCAACAAAAACGAACGATCATGAGGCACCGAGCTCCCTACTGTGCTTTCTATATTTCCAAGCTCTGAGGTTTCCTGTGAGAAAGTGCTCAAAGTCTTTCTAGAAACTCATGAAAACACCTCTATTTGACACGATGATGGATTTGTGGTAGCAAGAGTATCACACACTATTATCCTGGTACCTTGACTGGATTCTCAAATCAGGTTTCCATGACAACTCGGCTTGAAGGATTGATGGAGAATGGGCAGCAGCAGCAGCTAATGATTATGACTAAACCCAAACTAGAAAAGGTTCAAACCGAGTTTAAAGATTTATGATAGATGGACCTATAAATCAAGGTCTTTATGAATTAGTCTGATAACAGAGAACCCTGATTTCCCCTGGTTATGGCTTATTCTCCTGTAACATGTGCAGTACACCTTGACTCACTATGTTATTTGTGACGTTTGTTGTTCAGTCGTGAGAGACGGTGGAACAACCGGAGTAACTGTGGAAACTCTACCCAGCAAAAGAAAACGAGCGCTGACGGAGGAGGCAAAGAGGAAGGTGTGGCTTTTGTGAGCAACAAGAAACTGTAGAATATGATTCGCTGTCCAAAATATGGTGCTGATACAAGGGAACTGATACTGAACCTTAAAAAAATAAAGTTTATTTCTTTTACAAAGAAACTCTAGGGAAATGTCTTATCTATTTTTGTTTCAATATCTTAGGAGAACGAACTTAATAGAGAGAATATAACTTTCTTGTTTTAAATTCTTATAATTAAATGTATAGTTAGAGCTAGATCCACACTCCACACCAGTTGGTGGCGGTAATGCACCACAATGTTGTTTGCCAACCACCATAAAACCTCAAGAAGAAGAAGAAGACAGATGGGGTGCATCCCAAGTTTCTTATTTGATATTTCCTCACTAGGGGGGATCTCTGCGGAGCCATGAGTGAGGACACACAAGTGCAGCCTTTACCAAAGTCTTTTACCGGCTGACACACCCCCTTATTGGATATCAGTTATTGATTGGACACTGTAGCTGATCGGACTGATCTGATACATCACAAAAATTACTGGAGTTTCATACCGGAGAGAAGATGGATAACAGATTAAACATCACTCCCAAGTTTTACATTTTATTTGCATTTATTTATTTGAATCTGTGTTAATTTGAGGTCTGAACAACAAAAGAACCATAAACAACTTTCTTCATTTATTAGAAGGATTTTTCTTTTCATGATCTGTTATTTCCCCCATTAACTTTTATTATGGATACAATTAAAGTCAGAGCGAGTAGGAGAGTCTGTCTGTCAGCAAGAAATCATTTAAATCATTTATCATAATTTCCATTCAGTCACATGAGGCTGATAATTCCTGAGCGTTGGGTTTAATATGAGTTACATCATTTCAATTTTCCCTGAAACATTTAGCATAATACATCATTTCAAATGTTCAAAAGACAGCCTAATCATATTCTGGGTTATTCAATAATGAATTCACAATCAGAATATCAATAAATACAGATGCAATTAATGAATAAATATAAATGCAGGACACAGTACACAGTACAAATACAGAGTGCAGGTTATTCATGTGCAGGTGTTTGTTGAACAGGTAACAGAGAGAAAACAGTGATAACTGCGTGCCTTTATTAGTATTAGCGCAGTGCACGTGTGTGCAGATACAAACTCCATCAAACCCGACTGACAGCTGATCCAGCTGTGATCAGCTGTCATCAGAAACGGACGTCGCGTCACGTGACGCTTCAGAGGAAAGGACGTCTCATTTCCCTAAAAACAGATTTCCTCGCTTCTTCTCTCCTCGCGTGGTTTCCTCGCGTCTCTCCATGCGTCCCTGGTGGGAGGGACTAAGATGCAAGGAAAGGACACAAGTGAGGGAAATGTGGATGTCAATTAAGAGACTTGGAATGAACCCTTAGTCAGTTAGTTTGGGTGTGTTATGGTAGTAGCGGCTAATGTAGGCACAAGCTGCTAGCCTCAAGCAGTAGCCTATTCCCCAACACCTGGAAACAGACTTTGAGGAGTTCAACTTTAAGGACTGGCGCAGCAAGGAGGAACTCTTTTGAGGCAGTTAATGGCTGCATTATTTTACATGGACAGATAATGGAACCAATGTTTCTGTAAGAATACTTCATGTTCATTAATATGCATGTATGCATAGGCTAAATGATTGACATAATGACCCAGAACCAAATGGAATACATTTGACATCCAGTAACACGAAAAAAGGTTTTCGTACCTTCTTAGAAAATAAATGTTTATGTTCCTAATGTGTCCTTATTTAAACTCATTTACTTGGACACGTACAAGGCAACAGGAAACAATCTCAGAGGGTAATGGCCCAGTCACAGCATTTACAAAAGCAAAATTTCAGATATCAATTCATTTCAAACCTTTGGAAGCTTTCGTGAATTCAACTTTGGCAAACGTTAACGGGCAAATGTGTCTCATTGGCCAGGTGTAAACCATCTTGACTGTTCTGACAGAATAGAAAGCTGGAGTACCATCCATTGTTCTATAAACCTGCTCTGTATTGGTAGAAATTGCAGTCAGCCAGACCAGAATTGATTCACTTTTCCTCAAATTGTGTCCACTTGGTGACAAAAAATACATGTATTCCTGGTCTGACCTGGCTCTTTTAAGGAGAAGAAGTTGCCTGCCTCTCATTTACTAATTCCAGTTTAGACTTGTGCCAAAAGTCAGGTCCTTGTTGGCAGGATCCACCTGCTTTGGTAGTCTTGGTCCAGCGGTTTGGGATGCACCAGGTTCTGACTGTTTCACATTACTGGAGCAAAAGCCCAATAGTTTGTTTGAATCAGATAAAAACTGTATGCATTAATGATAGCTTAAGGTGCTCTGGATAAAAGCTTCCCCAAAATATTGTTACATTTAATAAAAATCTGAATGTCAAGTGAATAAAGAAACCCTTTTACTGATATTGTTTTCCTCCAGGCAGTTAACATCCAAGGGTATTCTGACTGCTTTTATGCACTTGCCTTTCTATGAAAACTAAAATTAAGTGATATTTTTGCTGTATGTAATAATAGAAAGCGTCGTCTTGCTATTTCCATTTAGATGGATGATTTTTCCGCCGGTTGCAACTTCTAATGTTAAAGTTTATAAAATGTAAATCAATGCCAAATCCTGTCAAGCAGAAAAGTACCACTGCACTGCCCTCCATGAGGTCAAACTCTTAAGCTGCTTTTCACGCCTGTTCGATCCAAAGTCTCAGGTTTTTGGTTAAATCCATCCCACCTGGTATTAACATGCGATCCATATCTGGATTTGTTTTTTAAAAACAGTTGAATGTTCCCCTGACTCCCGCCCTTAATGCTTTCTCAAGCTACCCGTCAAAAAGCTACAGACAACGCTCTCCTCTGATTAGAAAAAAAGTAACCAGAGTCCGGACATCAGCATTGCTTCAAGGGGACTCGAGGAACCACTTTTTAACATGTAAGCTACTTTGATCCAGATTGAAATATCGGATTACCATGACATTTTGTACAAACACTCATGTTGTCCTCAGGATGAATTGTAATATATTTGGTGATTGTCTGACTTTTCATGTAGCGCCACCATGAGGTCAGAATTTGAATTTGTCCAATACCTCACCTGTACTTGGTGCTTAGTTCTAATTAGCAAATTAGCAGCATTATTCCATCATAATTTAAAATGTTAAATGTAGAAACAAAATTTCATCCCTACTGTGGTCTAATTAAGTCTAATTTGCATATTAAGCTCTGATCACACTGCAAGCGGATTAAAACCCACAAAATGCTTGTTAATACACAATACACAAGTCACACCTTAATACCAGGTGGAAATGGGTTCAGTGTGTGTAAATGAAACCAGGCTGTTGACAAGAGCAAAATGTTTGACCTTGTAATGGTGTTTTTTAATTGGTTCACTGCATATGACATTAACCAGTGACCACAGACCACTTGAAGAGCTGCTAAATGCATTTTTGTCAGGTTTTGTTGCCTGCTGAAGTGATCAAACACCAAATACCCAGAATGATCTTCAGTTGTACTTGTGATCGGAGGACTGTGTGTCTTGGTTTAAAGTTTCTTACTCCTGCTCTTACTTTAAGACACTAATGACCTTAAATCCCTGCTCACACGTCTTGTTGTCTCCCTTATGGACTCTAAAAATGGGTAGATTATCTGCCGTCAGCCACCAAGTGCAAAGGAAAAATGTAATTTATTTTCCATGAATTTCCATTTCAAAGCCAACGTTTCATTTCAAGAAGAAAAGAGCAAATAATAGAAAACAGGGGCTTTGTATGCGCATTATTAGCTGATGGACTGCTTTAGATTTGAGTAAAGCTGCTTTGAGCTGGATCTGTCCTTTGCATCCATGCTGCCCTCTCATTAGTACCAGTTCTTGTATTTATCACAGTAATCTGTGGGTTGAGCGAGGCATGCCCTCCATGGTAATATGCCCATATTGGTCACTGTGGTTGGAGTTATTACCAAATATTACTAAATTACACCCGGCCTCATTTAGCAAACATACAGAGCCAAAGCTCCAAAAAATAAAATTAAATGAGGACATCGGGTGACACAATCTCATTTGCCAGCCAGGCTATCAATGCCACTAAGTGGACAATATTCGGAGATCCTCTGTCACATCTCGTTATTTTGTTAACACCAAGCACCTCACTGGGTTAAATTATTTGTCTATCTATTCTTCTGCTTATCCTCTCTTTCCTCTTTGCTTGAACACAGACATGATCTGTGCTGCTACCGCGCTCTTCTTCAGTCCCCAAGAGCTTAGAGGAATCTCGTGGTGATCAATCTTCATCTATCGAGCTTCACAGAGCTGTTATGAGTAATAGACCAAGCACGTTGTTACAAAGGTGCACAATTTAGACTGTCTTCACCAGACAAACAACCAAAGAGACAGCATTGGTCGTTTGTTCAGATCCTTAAAACCACTTACATTTGTTTTTCCTGACTGCCTAGCCCTTGTGACCATGTGTGCGATTGTCCTTGAATGACTCTAAGTAGTAGTCAGAAAGAAGTGTGACGTTGTTATACACAGCAATGCACAGAGGAAAGATTTCGACTGAGGACGGGGCTGTGCCCAGCTGTGAAAGTAAGTGTGTGTTTGCTTTCGCACTTGACTGAAGGTCAAATTTCACCTGTGTGAAAGCTGACTGCAAAGAAGAATGAAGAATGAATTTTTGTGAAACTCGCTGTTAAACGACTTTATTTTTGTATTGTGTGTTTAGGCTACATATTGAATTACTCAGCTTCTTCACATTCTTGTTTTAACATAGCACGTTTTTTATGTCACCGGTAAATCGTTGTGGTACATTGTTGCTTGCACTATTTGTCTTTTCGGGTGTTAAATCCACCAGCGACAACTACCAATCAACATTGGTTTCTTTTAACCATGAAGGCAAACTTTTCCCATCCTTAACCGAGTAGTTTTAGCTACCTAAATTAAACAAGAGCTTAACTGTAGAAGTGGCAAATCAGAAAACGGTCATAAATACAGCAAAGGCACTGACAAATTACCTAATGTGTCATTTAGGTATGACGATTTGTTGCCTTAATTAAGTGGATAAGAGTAATTAAGTAAGAGCATACACTATATATCATATCTGGTCAAAAACATTGCAGATGGCACTCCTTTAGAGGGATACAATATGTGTGTGGGTGTTGATTTGAGCTGCTTGCAGTAAAGAAGCGAAGGCGTGGAAAAAGCAAGACACCCTCACTGCTGTGAGGTGAAATTGTCCTGGTAGGCTAATGGCTATTAACTGCTGAGTGTGAACAAGGCAAAACACACTCGAACACGCACTCGATGTGCTATGCTGAAACATATTTCTGGACATAACCACTGCTGAAAGATAGCGAAAAAGCAAATAACATCTGAGGTGTTAAAATTAAAAACTGCCAGTGTTAGTTGAGTCAAATTAGCACTTGCTGAAATTACAGAAGTTGTTATGTTGCTGTCTTGTGGGCACGCCTTGTGATTTATGTGATGATTTCTTTCCAGTAGACTGTTTTCAGTGGTGGGGAGAAGGGAAGGGAATGATGGCACAGTGTAACCCTTGGAAAATGAAAGAGAAGAGCATTGGCTTCTATCAAACCTAATTATGGAGCTGCAGCAGGTGTGGACTGTCCGTGCCATTTGCTGCTTTTATGAAACAGCCTTATCAGATGCCATTAACTTTTCTGCGACTACTAAATGTGCTTGGGAACCATATGTACGCAAAAACAATATAAAACTGGACCCAGACATACTGCATTACCACTGTTATCCGGCTCTAAACTGATGCACAGACCTTTCGGTTCACTGACGTTCTGACGATCTTAGCTGCCGTGTTGCTCTGTGCCCCCAAAAACATCACATTGCATTTGGTGCCATGAACTGCATTACCAGTGGAGTTATTGTTCTGATTGCAGGAAATTTCCTTAATCCCTACATTTGTCGTCTTTCACCGAGCCTGTTTTGTTGAGAAACGCAACGATTCCCTGATTCCGCTAACCCTTAATGTCTGTTGTGTTGCTGGTCAGGGAGTTTAACCCAGCTGAAAGGTCGCTGCGTCATTTGGCCTGAAATATGGTGAATCAGTCATCTCTGGAGGGATCGACTCAAAGAGAAAATCTCCAATAATTGCAGGTGGTGCACTACAGCAAGGGCATGTTATGGTTCCATTTGGGCCATTTTCTCCCATTGCAGGGCTTGATCATACTGCTGTGTGGTTAAGTGTAATACCTCAAATAATTTTGCTAATTTATGTGGTTTTAGGAACTTTAATATCTGCCATGCCTGCTATTCCTCATCCATGCATCATGTTGAATTTGCTGTAGGTTCACATACTGTTTTACATTTTGTTGGTGTAGTTACTTCAGCCTGTGGAACAGAAAATGAACAATGCTTGCACAGAGAATTAGTATTCCATATGCATCACTTTCAGAGACTTTGTAAGAAATCCCTGGAAGGTACATGGGTGCTACACTCTGAGTAATAAACAGCACCGGACCAAGGTGCAGAGATCAGGCAGGGGGAGACATGAGACAGTGATGCAGAAGGCTTTAATGTTTAATGCTGACCAGAGAACAGCAGGAACATAACTAGTTACATGTGCTAAGAAAAAACAGAACTGGACACCATTTAGTAAAGAATCATGAGGAGTTAAAACCAAAACTCCAAAATAAGATTTAAGACTTACCTGAGGGCTAAAGCGTAATTCAGGCGGTCTGCAAGCAGGGTGGCACTTTCCCCTAATTTCTTATTGTTTATCCTTTATTTCATCCAGTAGTGGTTACCTTGGAAACAACTACTCTTCCTGAGGTCTATATGAAAAAGACACCCTGTATAACGCAAGACACTTACATGCTTACTGCCGTTAGGACAGTCACTATTACAACGAGCACATTAAAATGTCATTAAAACAAAATGTGTGATATATAAAACAATAAATAAAACTTTGGCCAGTGAATACATAAAGACACCTCATTTCTCTGGAACAGTCATGCTGCAAGGAACAATTAAAGAGTACTTATTTTGCAGTCTTCCAAAACAACCTCTTCATTTGCTTCTTAAAGGCCCACAACTTTACTGTTTTGGTTCACTCTAACTGCTCTCATAGTGTCGTTTAGCTGTCCACTACCTACTCATCACCACACAGCAGACAGACACAGTTAGACTGGCTGGTGAAGATAGTGGAGAATTTAGAAGCTAAAGAACCAGATATTTCCCTCAGGAGTTGGTAGAGACCACAATCAGAACTAAAAGAGAGAAAATATTGGACTTACAGTCATCAGGTGGCCAGAAACACGACTCCAAATGAATGCTAATGTTGCTCTCTGCCCGCTGCATGTCTAAATAAGCATCTGTTTGCTCACAAGTTTGACATATCAACTTAAAAGGTGATGAAATGTCAATGTTTTGTGTTCATAGCTTGTTTCTGCTGCTCCCAGGTGGCCAAAAGAAATCATGTAGTGCAGTTTTAAGGTGCTTTCAGACAAAGTTTGCCACCACGGCGGGAGAGAGTGGCTGCTGCTCTCGAGAAAGTGCAGGCCTATTTGCCACTGCTGTTAGTGCTAGTTAGTGATGGTTCAACATTTTCAACTGGCCATCTCGGCTTGCTGCGTGACCATGGCAACCACAGAAACCACACTGAGGGAAATAATACAGGAGCTGATTTTAGTGGTATCTGAGTTCCCTGAGTTATATATCTCTTCACCAGCAGTAATCAAAGAAGAGAACCTGTATTAGAGCAACATCACCTTCAACGTTTCATTATCCGGTCAGGGACAACAATTTTTTATCATAACAGCTGAGTGCTAACTGAAGCTTATACTGCACCTTTCGTGCAGCACTTGACCAGATTATTTAGCAGCATTTAACATGAGACAATATACAACCTTTATTTAATCAGGTAATCTCTTTGAGAACACGGTTTTGCAAGAGAGGCCTGAGTGTGGCAGAGAGAAACAATACCATTCTTTGTATAGTCTGCTAGGAACATCTTGGACAAAGACATGGGGAGACAAACAAAGGTGTTTCTGTAGTAGTCTATTCAGAGCTGGAACACAACGTAAGTGCTTTTCTCTGCATGATACCGATTCCGGGCAAGAGCTGGATTAAGTCCAGAACTGTTGCAATTACATTTTGAATCCCTGAAATTCAGATCTGTGGTCAAAAATGTGTATATATGCGTACAAAGCACCTCCCTTTTAATCTTAATAATATCTTGTAGTTGTGTCGTTATTTTTCAAATTTTGTTGTTAAACCTTTAATCTGGTTTAGGGTTCATTTTAGCAACAACTGTCTTTTTTCAGTTGTTGCACCCTTTTGTCTAATTGTACCTTTCTTGATGGAACTTTTTTTGCAATTTGTTTGTGACAAAATGTGACTTTTCGGAGGACATTACAGGTCTAAAGCAGTCTAGAGCACATGTGTGTCTGCGTTTGTGGATACAGCATGTTGAAAACAATCCATAGCACTCAGGAGATTGATCCGTTCATTTGTGTTGGAGGAACTGCACCTTTGGAATACATAAATGGGAAGGCCCAAGCTGCAGCACACGGCGGTTGAGATAAAATTCCCAAAGCTTCATTTTTCCTGTGAATTTCTGCGCACATTCTGACATACCCGGGCAGCTTCTCATCTGCACTCAGTGGTGCAAAATGAGATAACTGGCTAAGTCATTCTGCCGCAGAGAAAGGCAGAGTCATTCAGCCATTTGTTCACAGTAATGGGTTGCCACTCTCAATGAAGTTGCTCTGTCTGTTAGCAGAAATTAACCCGAAAATGAGTCGAAATTAATTACTTTCATATTAAATTATGGATATTTTGCTGTCATAGGTCCCAGTGAGTAATAAGAGACTTTACATAGTGTCAGAATATCTTGATTTCATGAACTATGAATACATATTATATGCAAGATGTCCTCTATTTCAAATACACCAAACACAAATCTGAGCTGTGACCCATCCCTCTTGAAAGGTTGAGTTGGTCTTTGGTTGTTGTATTTTCCGGTGTGTTTATTTGTGTGTGTGTGTGTGGGCATGTGTGTGCCCTAAAGGTCAAACTGACCAATTTTTACTTAATGTGTCCACAGTATGTGTGCAGATGTCTGTCTGGGGTTGTTTTTATCTGTGTGGCTCTCTTCAATGAAGCCTAATTTCTGGTGCTGGTGAGTCAAAGCTGTGTGTAGCAGAATATAACAAAGAGAAAAACAGGACAAATTCACTCCAGCGGCAGCATATTGAGATGACATTTTAGAGCCAGCATGTTAGAGATACAAAACCGAGAATTCTCACTTCTTATTGACTTTATATGTATGTTCTGCCTTTGCTATATGTGTGGGTTCACAGCCAAGCAGCGAGCTAAACACACTACGATGGAGTATTATAGCCACTGTTAGGAATCAATTTTACAAGAAAAAGTGGGGAAACATATAATATTTCAAGAATAAAGTCATGTTTATGTGCAAGTTTATGAGAAAAAGGATGCTTCGAGAGCAAATTTCATATTCTATGCTTAAATTAGGTTGATTTCCTGACTTGCAGAAGTGCAGGGTCACTTTCCTATGACCAGTAAACAGCTGGTTTCCTCTTTGCTTGACTTTTCCAAGGGTGTCCATCTCAAATTGGCTTGCTCTGTCTGACAGACACCTAGCTCCACTTGGGACCGTCTCCCACAGCTGCTTTCCATTGGAAAGCCACTTACAGGTGACATTCAGGCTGTGCTTTATCGGCACAGTTTGTTTCAGTTTTACAAGAGAAACAACTTCAAGGATGAGGACCTAATTGTTGGCAAATGTAGTTGGAAGCATACACATAGAGTCCACAAGAGTAATGTACTTGTACTCATGACCTCAGTATATTACTAAAATCCTGGCTACAACCCCAGACCCTTATTATCAAACTGCTAAAAGTGAAACTATGGACTTGTCAAAGAGTAGTAAAATCCTTCACTTGTACTCCTACTCCCAAAACTAATAATAAAAGCAATTAATATCCTACTTTCTTTTGACATCAAATACTCCAGAGTGGTCTTAAGCCTGGAGACAGAGACAAGCACACATCTTCTGAGATGTATTTTGGACACTTCGGCACACATTCATCATGAATAATACATTACTTGAGGGAATATGTACAATTAAGACAATTAAGCCTATTACTATTTGCAGCGGCGTCTTTCTTGTAAGCTGCTCTCCAAACACACATTTGAAAGGACGCTATAATAGATATTAGATACAAATAAAATGTACTGAAAACATTAAATCACTTGTGTTTTTCCGGAATAATATTTGAGTGAAAGAATTCAAGGATTTTGAATAAAGCAATGAACATCATGGCAAAGGTAGGGTAAATCCAGTCTCTGATTTCCTATCACAGTCCTGAGTGTACAACTAATTATTCATATAATCACTTGAAAGCTACTCAAAGTACTTTTTGCTTTATAAATACGCCTTGTTTTTTTGTTCTATTTTTTTACTATTATGTTCGCTATATGTTGATACTTCCTTACTGTGCTCCATGCGCTACCACCCGGGGTCAGTACAGCAATGCTTAATCGATCCGACTGCTGAAAATCTCCTTCCCACCTGGATAATTCAACCCAGGTATGTTGTGTTTGCCAGGTGTAAAAGATGCCATAACAACCATCTGTGAGAATTCAGAAAGTCTCAGCACAAATGAGAAGCAAATAAGTTCTCTGAAAGCAAGTAAAAATTCCAACCTGGCACTCTTGTCTGCTTTCTTGGTAAAGACTTCTGGATTCTGTTCAAAGTAAAAATCTTCTGTTATTATCTCCCCCAGCAGCCACAGCATTGAAGCCTCCCCGGAGAAGTTTTAGGAGCGTTTGCTGTTCATTATGCAATTTCTTTCAGAAATTCGGATCTGTTTTCATAGCACGTTTTACAGAAAGCCTTTTTTAAAAAGCTTATTAATTATCTACTTAACAGCAGGAAAATGCTCATGATAATAGGCCAGTAGAATATGCCGTTTTAATTGATCCTCTTGAGCACAGGGTTGGTATCTCAGCATCAGCACTGAGCTGGATGAAATCTTGTCTCTCTGCTTGAAACTTCTCCATCATAACAACATTCTCAAATGTTTTCTCATTAGTATGCTTGCTTAGAAATGGGCACAGCAATTACCTGTCATATTTAATTTGTTTAATATTAGTCCGCCACTTCTTTAAAACATAAGTCGCTTTATGTCACCTTTATGTTGTCTCTAGCAAATGCATTTGTTTAGCCCATATGCATGCACCAGTCAATTAGTTTATAGCACATGTTGATTGTTGTACAGGGAAACAGTATTGAGCTTAATGAGCAAGGCATCTATCAGTATCCATGATGACGGTCGATTCCTGCTCCTGATGGAGAATGGCAAGGCGCCCCAAAATTCATACCCTCCTCAATGTGGAGTTCCCTCTACAGCTGTAAGCGGGACATCATACGGAGTGACAGCCTGCCAGCCATCATCATCTTGGCAGCTAGCAGCCCGGCTCTAGAGACGGCTGTCCAGTCAATGTCTGTCATCATCCCTGGGAGAACGGTCTCATCTCGGCAAGCCCTTTGGTAATTTACCGCTGGCACTAATGTCTCCGAGATGAAAATACAATATTTGTCGCTGCCACATCAGTTTGTCTGAAGTTAAAGTTAAGGTTCATGTTTTTATTGGACAGTTAACGTTTTACGAAGGTGCTGTGTGTGTGGACTTTGGGGTTCTTATATGTCACCACATTTCAATAAAAATAAACATTTCATTTTATTTTTTAACATACATTACAGATGGGATAACAGCCGTGTCTTTTGACTGCATCTCACTGTCATTTAGGCTATTTATTCCTCAGAAAAAAACTGTTAGCAGATCTTTGAGTTGAGATTTGTCACAGTACAGTAAAGTACAGTTGTGTTGAAGTCGAGTCCAGAGCTCAGCTGAGCTGAGCAAGAATGCTGCTGTTCCAACTGATCGTACTGTGTCCTCCCCTCCTCTTCGGGAGTTTTGAGTGCGGAGCTGAGCTTGCCAAGGTCGAACTCCCAAGTCTCCCACGAGTCTGAACTTGGCATTTGTCTAAGTTGAGAAAGGCCTTGTGTCTCTCTCCATGGTGCTGAAACAGTTGAACCCACTCTCACTTTGTGCTTCTAAACTGAATCCACACAGGAAGTAAATTAAATGTATGTCTGTAGAACTACTACTGCACCTCTGTGATGACAGCAAACACAGTACATCCTTGCAACAAGGTCACACAGTATCAATGAAAAAAATCTAAAGAGCAAGCAATGAGTAAATGCCGTAGAGGCATGAAGAGCTCAGGATGACATCAATATGTCCCTGGCTTTGCTGACTCAACACGAAATGAATTACAAATCCCATTAAACTTCTAAATTTGTGCGTACAAGCAGCATCACATGCGTGTGCTAATGTTTCATGAATAAAGCCCAAATCTTTCTCTTCATTCTCATGCCGCTGAAGCCCAATTCCTGGACCTCTTAGGACTGTCTCTCACGCTATAACACCGATCCCAAAATAGTGTTATTTTGCCCTGTCCAGAAATCGTAAACTTAACTTGTCTTTCCTCAAAGTATAGGCCAGTGGCCAAAAACTTTTGAGTGCTTTTCAATTTGACCTTTGCGGAGAAGATTAAGAAAATAGTTCAGTACCCGATCCTTTAATCAAGAAAAGTCACTTTCATGTCTCCAGGCTGTTTCAATTATATTCATAGGGCCTAACGGAGAGAGACTGCATCTTTCCCATAAGTAGGCAGCAATCCTTTCTGTATGGAAATTTTCACTTCATTGATAACGCATATCACCCAAAGAGGATCTGCAGACTTTATAGAGAAAAGCCACTTTAAGTTCCAGTCAGCACCAAGATCTCAATAATATAGTATTATCCTGCAGTGAGTTACACCTTTACAATATTAAGGGATTCTCTTGCAAAGCAATTTTGAGTTTTTGCATTAAAGTTTGGAGGCATTAAGATTTAAGGCGTTAACATATGAGTACGGTCAGACTTCACAAGTCACACTGAAAAAAGTGTATTCCTGGCCTCTCTTAGCATGCTTTAAATGCTTAACTAAAAGCATAAATTCCTTTAGTCCTATAGCATTCAAGGCCTTTTAAGTCACAAAAGAGAATGTATTAACTGTCAGAGCTGTGTACAGTGAAACCAGAAATGATTTCCATCATTCCATTGATCATTTCAGCATGCTACAACAGAGTGCGATAATTCTGTCACTGTGATTTCCACCTTTGTTGGTGCCCTTTAGGCTTTCTGTAAAGCTTCAATCCAGCTCGTGCCAGTAGTGCATAGCAGTGAGCTGCATAGTGAATAACAAGCCACACAGGAAGGAATTCATAGCTGTAAAAGACAACCATAGACACCAGTATTGATTTTGTTTATTTTTATTCAGTCTGATGCACTTTGATGGAGACAGTTTTTCAAGAGGAGGTGAAACGTGTTGGTGCAGGAACTGGAACAACTAAAGGTGTAGAAGTGAGAATACTAGAGCTATGTTGCAGCATATTGAAGATTTTCATGGAATGCAGGGCTGGAAAAAGGATCCATTAATTGACCACCGAATAGATAATCAAATAGCAATTTATCCACTAATATTAATATGTCATTTTTGTTTGTCATTGAACTAACAGAACTACCGAACACATAAATAGGTCCTCACTGTTATAGGTAAAACATCGTTGCGTCTGTCCTCTGGTGTTAAACTTACAGGCATTTCTAACCCAAGTTTCCTAGTAATTAACAGTGTAAATGTGTAATAATATTGCAGTGTATCAAGAGTCTCAATCTGTATCACAAGTGAAAGAAAAGCGCTGTGTAAAAGTGAAAAGCTAAGGAGGACAGGTAGATTATTTGCATGTCAGATAGAGATTGTTTTTCATCCATGTACTTGCTCTACACCTTTACCATGGTAACAGCTTTTAAAGGGTATTTCATAAAAAGGGAGAAGCAGCCTTGACTGTGGTTTCCTTTGGTGCTCATGACATCACAGTATCTCTCTGTAAACAGGAGAGATAAATTAATCCTACTCAGTATCACTCATAACAGGTACATGATTGATGGTTGTTTACTTCTTCATGCTTTGCAGCTCTGTTTATTCAATCATCATTAAATGCACTGAATACAAAGTAGTGGGTGTAATAATTCCGGCTTGTACTTTTAAATGTGTTTTCGTGTGTGTTTAAGACTGTTTGTTGTTTGTAAATGTTCAGTTGTGAGGTTGGTTTGTACTTTCAGATGGAGTCTTGTATTTTATTCTGTTTAGTAAACTAGAGTTGATATTTGGCATTTGGGCTCCAACCTCATCACTCCCCACAGCAGAGCACAGCAGAGATTGGGGGGTGACAATGATAAACTTTGCCTCCAGGGGACCTTAGAGCAAGCACATTTAATATGTAGCTGGGTGGTAAATTTATTGATATATCATTTTCCACTCGTCACTCTCCAATCTATGCTGTGCTGAGTGTGGTGTATGGTTGTGGGGAGTGATGAGTGGAAAATGATTTATGTGCATAAATACTGAATGCACTGAATGATTTAAGGTGCAACAACAACAACAAGTCTATTACATGTCACCCTGTTTGAGACGGGTGTAATATATTCTATATTCAATCTGTTTCAGGCGGTACGGTATCAGTTTTGAGGCATGTCAGATGTGTGAGGGACCGAATCATAGCGATATGATGTAAAATAAAACGCAAGCAAGCAGAGACATGTCATCACCAACTCACGTAAGCTGTCATGTTTGAAAAAGTAGCAAAACAATTAACAAGCTTTGGCCATAGCGCTGGCACGTCAAAAACCCTCAAAAGGGTGGGAGGAGGAAAGTGTGGACAAGCAGTTCAAAATGAGTTTGACGTCAGCATGTTTTCTTACCCGTGTCAGCCTTTACTCCTTCGTGTATCGATGGGGCCTTTGACACATGTAGAGAATTAGGGACACGTAGCATCTATACTGTACATACAAGGGCTATTTGCGTTGTTCCAGCTGCTCCAGGAGAAATTCAGGCTGCCCAAGGGTCAACTTTTAAGGTATCTTCAGCTAAGACCCTATATAAGAACACACCTCCCTAGTTTTGAAAAGGCAGGACCTGATAAACTGAGATAACCACTTAAGATTATGTGTAGGGACAGAGCATGTTATTCCCTATTTGCATGATGTCTTACAAGATACTTGCCATACAACAACAGATCGTATTAAACAAGATTGGGAGAAGGAGTTAGGTACAGAAATAGGTGACACAGTTTGGAACGAGGCATTGGAGTATGTTAACTCTTGTTCTCTCAGTGCTAGGCATCGTTTAATACAATTTAACATCCTACATAGACTGCACTACTCAAGAGTAAAGTTACGCAAAATAAACCAAACGTCTCACCACATTTATTTCACGATGGTCTGGGACTGCATAAAATTGGAGCCAGAGAGATTTACACCACAGGACTGTGACTGGGAAGTCAGCTGTATTTTGAATTGGCTGCAGTCTATGAGTGATTTTAGTAGGAAGGTAAATAAAGAGGGAATTGCAATGATCCAGCATTCTCACAACAAAGGCATGCATGAGTTTTCAGAGCCAGACTGAGATAGAAAGTTTTTAGAGTTAGAGTTTTTAGATAGAGAGTTTTCTTTCTGTATATAATCATTTCACAATAACAAATGCTTTTTACTTACTCCAGGAATATGATACTTACTTAACACTATATTATTTCCTGCAATGAATTAACCATGTGCATACTGTGAATAATAATTGCTGTCTTTTATTGTATTATTTCATGGCACTAACTACAGGCCATTACCTTTTGTACCAATAATTACATAATAATTACCAAATACACAAAAAGATAATCACTGCACTGTGACACTGAGTGCTCATTTGCCTCCTACAAATTCATTTATGTGTGGACTGTATACTGAAATGCATTATTCCCATGAGAGTGACTGTTCTTTCACTGAAGGTTATCCATCTGCATCATCACAGACATCAGCTGTTACATATTTCCTCTTGAGACAGCATATTGTGTTGAAGCACGTTGATAAGGGCAAAATATTGATTTGTCATTAGCAACAGTGTCGCATTAACATCACGTTAATCAATATGGCCGGAGACATTCTGTAAACAAGTTAAGAAAGTTGCTGATTTACCAACAAGCTGGAGATGCATTTCATCACCAAATCCATAATTAGATCTTTAATGGCAGTGTTCACAACATGACATGTACTTGTATTTAAGGCACGGTGATATGAAAAGTCTGCAATAATTGGATGCACTAAGAAAGATGGACTATATTTTCTCTAGTGCCACCATGAGGTCACATCATATATATCGATTTGATGGGTTGCCCCAACATTTTGGTCATTTTTTGGACATTCATGGTTCCAAGATGATAAATCCCTGACTTTGGGGATCCTCTATCTTCCACCATGAGGTTGACATTTGTGGTTTTTAGTGAAATGTCTCAACCACTGTTGGCTAGATTGCCATGATATTTGCTTCAGACATTCATGTCCCCTTCAGGATGAATCGGAATCACTTTGGTGATCCTGTAACCATCATCTGGTCTAAATTTCAATTTGTCCTATGCTTTGGTTTATGTTCAAATACCAGCGAAACTAATGACATTCCCATCAGACTCAACTCTAGTTTGTGTTTACTTCTAAGTAGCATATGGTCAGCATTATACCTGCATAGCATTGTCAGCTAATGTTAGCATTTAGCTCAAAGCACAAGGCACTAAGATTGGTTTAGTTTGGATAGGGAAATAAATAATGGGCTTTTTTATTTATATGATAGATTCAAAAACTACAAACTTCTTACCCGTTGTTCTGTCAGCACATCTGTCAATAGGGGAAAGTACTTTTGGGACACTAGCAGCTTTAATGAACTTAGCCTGGCATTATCTTTCTTTAATTTCCCGCCAGATTCATTAGGAAGACAGCCAGTGCTGTCAAGTAAGCTCTTCATTTTGCTTTGTTTTTCTTTTTTTATCGATCCGACTCTACATACTTGACTTTACACTCATGAATGTCAGAGCAGAAAGAAAGCACCATTCATAAAATGTCCCTTTGCCTGCAAGACGTAAAGAATTGTGAATGGGGCGGTGAAGTAACTGCACGTTTTCTCTGTGCAGTTTCATTTATGGAAAGAGATGCTCTTAAAGGTCATCAGTTATAAAACAGCAGACCTTGAAACAAAGCAGATACAACACTGTCAAGCAAGATACAGTAAATTAAAAAGAAAACCTTGAAACAACTCGACGTTCATGTTGAGACAAGAATATGTTATCACTTCTTCAGGTTTGTTTTGAGTCCACTTTGATGTGTGTACACATACTGGCAGTTAATATACTGCAACCAAGTAAGTTTAACTGTAAGTATAACTAGCTATGATTTTTATATTAACAGTGGATCAAACGACTACATCTATGTAAAAGATGTCTATCCGCTCAGTGTTCTGGTTCTACAACCCACAGATTTACTGTTTTGGTTTATTCTCAGTGCTCTCATAGTGTAGCTTCCAGCAGCAGGCAGCGTACATTTCATTGAAAACCGCTGCCCAGCACCAAACAGCGACGCAAGCAACTAACGGGTGAACATTTAGCAGCTAAAGAACCAGATATTTTCCTCAGGAGTTGGTGGAAATCAAATAAACAGCTAAAAAGAGAGTGAATACTGGACTTAAATTTGGAGAAAGTGGAGAGAAAAACGACTCCAAATGACGCTAATGTTGCTCTGTGTCTGCTGGATGTGTTTGCTAACATGTTAGCCATATCAACTTAATAAACATGATAATATGTCAGCGTATTAAGTCATTAACAGTATATAAAGTCATTAAAATTAGCTCCACCTATCACATGCTAACTCTCCCTGTCATTTCAAATACAGCCACTCCCTCCTGCCCTGCAGTAACCCCTTTCCCATCATTCCCATCACCTCACCATGCCCACCCGCCATCTCACCTGTTCCCCATTTCCCTCATTAGTCTTGCAGTATATATACCGGACCATTTCCACTTTGTCTTTGTCAGATTGTCTAGTTTGCCCTAGCTTTCCAGCCTCAGGTCTGCCTGCCTACCTGGCTTTCACCCCCTCTGATAAACCCACTATAATGGGTGCCCAGCGTCAACCGACAGACAACATTAGTGCATATAACATTTTGATTTTAACATTAGCAAAAACTGAACATTTAGCAGCTAAGAAGCCAGATATTTTTGGGCAGAAACACAACTCCAAATGAAAGCTAATGTTGCTCTGTGTCTGCTAAATGTGTAATAAGGCAGCTGGTTGCTAACATGTTAGCCAGAACAACATTATAGAGCAATATTATATCAGAGCTGGGTGTCTGTCAGTTTGTTGTGAAGGTCCTCTGCCCCCAGTGGCAACTAAATAAGTATTCATTTAAAATATTCTAGTAATTAACACTTAAATATAGTACAAGATATTAAATATATTTTACTAATAATAAGACTAATAGTATGCATCCACTTGAAAAAGACCTGATCATTCAACATGTTTAATGTTTTCACTGTTGGGTGGAAACCTAAGCTATCTAATTCCATCTATCCATCCATTATCTATACCGCTTCTCCTCAGAGGGTCGCGGGGGGGGCTGGAGCCAATCACAGCTGACACTCGGCGAGAGGCGGGGCACACCCTGGACTGGCAGCTATCTGATTTTATTTCATATATCCGTTTCATGTTTTAACTTCATCTTAACAGTTAGAGCATGTTAAAACTGTGTAATTCATTGCAGCAACTTTCTTACATCCATTCATTTTTAAATTTTGCTCATTCATTCATGCGTCAAGCCAAACCTTGCTCCTCCTCCCACCTTATCAGCGAGCGGATAGGACAGAAAACTACCAGGAGTGTGTGTGTGTGTGTGTG
>LKNJ01001403.1:0-13561 GCA_002120245.1 Maccullochella peelii | reverse complement strand
GAACCACAGTAGCTTACTAAGTGAGATGATCTGCCTGCACTCACAGAGCGAGCTGGTACGCTCTGATCTCTCGGCATCTCATGTTCCTGCTCACTGTTAATCAGTCTCACCCGTGGTCCTTCCTGCTTCCTGCACTTATCTTTCCCACACCTTTTTTTCAGGCAACATTTATTTGAACTTCTTGCTGCACACTTTATTTTCTCCAGAGTGGAGCGATGAGAGGAGAACAGTGGGATTGTTTTTGGCTGAGGGTAACAACAGCAGCAGATGTTTGAAGAAAATTGCCTTTCTTGGGAAGAAGGAACACTGGCAAAGATTTTTTTCATTCCCCCTCAAGGGTACCGAAGTTGTCCTCCAGATAATGAGGGTGACTGAGAAGCGCAACACGTTGAGATTTTAACACCGACAAGCCAGATGGACAAATAACAACGGAAAAGGAAGACTTAACCCAAGAAGACAGGGAATTTAAAAAGAGAAATTATGAACACCACAGAACAACATGGATTGATCCAAGGCTACCATAACACGAGCCAAACCTCAGGCATTTTGCCACTTAACAAAGACTTATCAGCCGAGGAGAAGGACTCATCGGCAGGATGCTACGAACAGCTGCTGATTTCCACAGAGGTTTTCCTCACTCTGGGCATCATCAGCCTGCTGGAGAACATCCTGGTTGTTGCTGCTATAGTCAAAAACAAGAACCTTCACTCGCCCATGTACTTTTTCATCTGTAGCCTCGCTGTTGCTGACATGCTTGTTAGTGTCTCCAACGCCTCTGAGACTATTGTCATAGCGCTCATCAACGGGGGCAGTCTGACCATCCCCGTCACATTGATCAAAAACATGGACAATGTGTTTGACTCTATGATCTGTAGCTCTCTGTTGGCATCTATCTGCAGTTTGCTGGCCATCGCCGTTGATCGCTACATCACCATCTTCTATGCGCTGCGGTATCACAACATTGTCACCCTGCGAAGAGCAATGTTGGTCATCAGCAGCATCTGGACATGCTGCATCGTGTCCGGCATCCTGTTCATCATCTACTCAGAGAGCACCACAGTGCTCATCTGCCTCATCACCATGTTCTTCACCATGCTGGTGCTCATGGCGTCGCTGTACGTCCACATGTTCCTGCTGGCACGTTTGCACATGAAGCGGATCGCAGCGCTGCCGGGCAACGCACCCATCCATCAGCGAGCCAACATGAAGGGCGCCATCACCCTCACCATCCTCCTCGGGGTGTTTGTGGTGTGCTGGGCGCCCTTCTTCCTCCACCTCATCCTCATGATCACCTGCCCCAGGAACCCCTACTGCACCTGCTTCATGTCCCACTTCAACATGTACCTCATCCTCATCATGTGCAACTCCGTCATTGACCCCATCATCTACGCCTTTCGCAGCCAAGAGATGAGAAAAACCTTCAAAGAGATTTTCTGCTGCTCTCACACTCTCTTGTGTGTGTGAGCAGCCTGTTAAGTGTCAGCAGAGCCGCGACCCTGACAGCCAAAATCTGAAAAATGAAGTGAAACTTGTCCAACAAGGACTTTGAGGTTTTGAGATGTAATCGTTGTGGACTGTTATGGCTCTTTTGTGCCCTGTGCTATCGCAGTCGGCTGTAAATGATTGATAAGTAGGGCGCTCGCCTATGGTTTTGTGAGTCAGGTTGCCGAAGAGGTAGGTTTACAAAGACCATGTAAAAATAGAGTGTCGCTCTGTGGACGAATGCTATTTTGTTTTGTGGTAAATGCCGTTCTAAAGTGCAATTTGAAATAAGTGTTACCAGCATGTATATCACCAGTACACATGCTTCAACTGTGGTTCATTTACAGATCTTTTCTCTGTCTCACTCTGACATCTTGTCTATCTATCTACCACACTTTTCTTGTTGTTGACAATCAAAAATACCATGCTTTTCTTTATGCATCTACATGGATTATGGCACTTAAAAATGTCACAGCTGTTGCAACATAGAACCTAAATGCCACAGTGCATGTACTCTATATGACATACTGGATATCTAGCAAAGAGATCAACATATTATATGAAAGACTACCTCCATGTCTGAAAGTGTGATCCACCTCATAACAGAGAGTATTTTCCACTGTATTTTTGCAAGCAAATATACATATATCTCTGGCATATACTCCTTCTTTTTTGCATTGCAATGAATGTAAAGACAGTAACATTTACTTTTCATGAGATAAAATGATGAGGTGAACGATATTACACCTCACTGATTTCCCTCATGTGTTATGTGCCAATCATGAAGGATCAGTAAAAGGCACAAGAACAGGTAACATCCTGCTCAATTAAAGTGTGCTTTTACCTTTTTAGATGGCATTTTTCTAAGGTGTAGAGGTCTCAGCAAAGAAATCTAACGCAGGGGAAAATAGCTCATTTCAAACTGCTTTGTAGAAAAGAGGTGTTACGTGTGATTTTCCAAGCTGTCCTAAAAGGATAAGAGCACCGAGATCAAACTAGATTCTAATGGAAACAAGAGCACAAACACAATATTTATTGACTGGGATCTAAAATGCAGGTTGGTACGGTTGTAAAATCACTCACTGATTTAAAAAGGGTAAGGATATATATATATGTATATATAAATATGTGTGTGTGTGTGTGTGTGTGTGTGTGTGTACAGAATGTACTGAAAAACAAAAAAAAGATGATTTAGAGCATTACTTTAACATGGGGAAATCAGGAAAATGTCAGTGTATTGCACAAAAGATGGCACTTGAAGCATTTCTGGTTTAGATTTTGTTTATTTTTAATTTATTTGCACCTGCAGGCAAGTGGGACAACAATTCAGGGTGGCCTAGAACCTTTCCTCTAGTGTGTATCCCCAGTTTTTGGCTCCATGGTGGCGATTTTACACTCTACCTGATCAGGGATGCAGCTTTTAGTGATTACCCCTTTGAAGCAGGGCGGCAGAAAAGAGATTATTATCCCAGAGATGAACAGAAAGCCGCTAACATTTTTGCATCTGAGCAAATAGCTGAAACAAACCTGATGACACTACTGTCGAGCCACTCTGACTCATGCTATCTGTTCAAAGCCTTTGTGAATTTGTGATTTGTGTAGATATTTGTGTAAATTTGCACACGTGGGTTGTTCTCACTCTCGGCACGTACAGATGATCTATTTTTCATCATGTGTCTGTAACAGGACAGATTTTACTGAATGTATTTTTATGCTTGTGTTGTGTAACTTGTTGCTTTCTATCCTTGCCTTAAATATGTTGCACTGTGATGTAAAGAGCAACCGTATCCTCTGTGACAGTATTTCAGAAACTGATGTAATCAGTCTTTATATGTAAGTAAATGCTATTTTCAGTATTGCCTTATTTATTTATGCCTTTTTAAACTTGAAGTGCATTTCTAAGCTCATAAAATACACAAGAAAACTGATGTAAATGAATGTTTTGTGTTAAAAGCGTCACCTGGAATTTGATTCATGTGTGCCTATATGAAGGTGTTTGCTTGACCACTGCATCCTCTGTGAATCACTGCTGCAAAGTAACGTCAATAAAAACCATACTGCCACCTCAGCAACAGCTCTGTTTGTTAGCTTTCCTCTGGAATGCGGACTTTAACCTTTACTTAATGACTAGGCTGTTGACTTTTTTACTTTAACAGAAAAAAAGAACGACATAATTCCTCAAATTCAGATGTAAAAACAACCTCACATTCAAAAACAAGTGGACTTGTATAAAAAGTAAAGATACAGAGGAATGCATTCTAATGTCACTGGAAAAAACGCATTCATAGAAGCATAACTGCAATGCACAACAGGTTTTCACATGAACCTGACCTATATAAGAAGTGGAAATGTAGCACAGTGTAGGTGAGAAACTGACATTTGTGTGCTAGAAAAATGCCCACAGGGTTTTCGATTATGGTGAATAATTTAAACTGAAGTAAACAAAAACTTTATAACTCTGGAATTCACTTCATTCACATTCAATATTGCTTCGGGAGCATCAGTGTGACAAATGGATACTAATTAATTCCGAATTTAATTATATCTTAATGGCCTTTTAGGTTGTAATGGATTCATTGATATCAAACTAAACACTGAATCTGCAAAATATCAGGGCTGTTTTCTGTTTTTTTTATGAAGTGCTCTGTTGAAAGATTGTCCTTTGTTGTTAAATCTACACAAGTTACAAAACAAGGGATGGACATGATGAGTAGCTGGAGAAATCATCAATCAAGGTTCAGATATTGTCCATATTTCTTATACATCATTGCAAATGCTGCTATAATACAACAACGCATTCAAGCAGGCAAAGGCATTCATTTTATTCAGGCAGTAAGCAATATGGTTGTAAAAGGTGGATGGTGAATGTTGCACTATGCAGAATCAAATGTGAAATCTATTACACACATAAAGAAGCAGTGACTCAGCATTAGCTACTGTTTCCATTCATCTCAGATTGACAGCCTCAGTTTGGCCCCAGTCGTATCACATCATCTTTCTTTCCCTTTCATTTATATTTTTCACATTTATTTTGGCTACAGAACAATGGAGCAAAATGTCACAAGCACAGCGGCTGTGCTTCATGCTGCTGTGGTTTGGTGCCGCTCTTAGGTTTTTTGGTTGGACAAAGTCACAAAGAATGCACTTCAGATATCAGCAGACTCCTTGTGGTTTCTAAAGTCTAAAGTGTAAAGAAGGTAGAGGCAGAACAAGTGGGCATCCGGACACTTCCAGAGTTACAGGTTTGTGTTCCACTGGGAGTCCAAATGTATTGATGTGGATAAAACTGACAAACTGAGATGACATGATGCTCCGCCCTCTAACTCTCTTTGCTATTGGTTTACCCCGTCTAAGGCTCCACCTCGGCACCCTGAGACAGATCTTTGCACTCACCGCTCAGTCAGGTGGTAAAATGTATGCCCTTTAAAACAGCGGTGCACCTGTGCTCGCCTCCCCTTTTCACTCAGCCCCCTTGAGACTAATAAGCTTGAGCGAACTCCAGGAGAGCCTCGCCTGACTGCCTCCCATGCATCATCTGCACGCTCATTACTCCACACAGCCAACGAATCAGCAGATACGCCCTGAAATTATTAATGCAATCATTCGTTTTAGTAGAGAATCATTCTTTACACTTAATTCGCAAGTGGACAAGGCCTTTTAACGCCGCTATAGCTCTGACTCTCATTGGCTCTATCTGTCCTTATCATGCTGGGGATTTGCTCCTGGGGATTTGTGCACAGGGCTGCATGCATCAAATTAGCTATTAATGTTGACTCTGCTCTCGCCACCCCCAGCCACAGCAAATAATGCTGGAATTGACTTTCAAGTCAGGTCCTCTCTGTTAAGTTCAATTAACTCACTCAATTGGATTGTTAAAAATACATGCGTAGTGTCCCTAGTTCTAAAATAGTAATTCTCTGACAGAAATTTGCCGCAATGAGAGTAGAAAATAGGCTACTTACTGTTAATTCTTAGACAAATTAATATTTCCTATTATTATAATTATCAGACTTTCAAACTGAGTCATTTGAAGACTGTAGAAAGCTCAGAGGTTATATTAACTTACTGTGTAGTTGAAAAGCAACATCATGTGCCAGTGATGGAATGTAACTAAGTACATTTACTCAAGTACTGTACTTAAGTACAAATTCGAGGTACTTTACATGATTATTTCTATTTTATGTATACTTCTACTCCACTACATCTCAGAGGCAAATATGAAACTTTTTACTCCACTACATTTGTCTTTTCTGATAAACGAAGGATGAAGTGTTCCTTTATGGGTTGAGAAAATCCTCCTCCTTCTTAAGCTAAATAAACTATTTAAAACTCCTCCTCGGATCAGCTGGAAAATGCATCGTCACAAAGCTAAAAAAACAGGGCTGTTTTTCTGAGCTCATGAAAAGTTTGAACTTTTTAGAGATACGAGGTTCTCACAGGACATGATGATCTTATAGAGTTCAAATGAGCTCAACCTTAAACATCTACAGCAGCAAAATGAAGCATAATCCAGCAGGAATATTAATCCAGAAACATCACATATAATAATGAAAGACCATTTTTCTGCAGAATGAGTACTTTTACTTTATACTTTAAGTACATTTTGCTGCTAATACTTACTTTTACTTAAGTAAGGTTTTGAATGCAGGACACCTGTTTTTTTAATCTCATTTTCGTGATTGCATGTTGTGTAACTGTATTTATGAATGCGTTTTAGTTTGTGTGTGCGTGAGAGATGGAGAGTGGGAAGCTAATGGGTACTATAGTCGCCATAACAACACATGCCTGTGCAAGATGTCCTCTGCACAAAACCTGTGAGTGGCCTCAGATTTCTTCTTTTTCTCCTTTGAAATACGACCAAGTTCTCAATTAGCACACCTACAAACTCCCACCGCTGCATGAGAAAAATAAGACCATGCGAGTAGAGGCAACAAATATTTACCTGCGTCTGTGAGAGCAGAAGAAGAAGAAGAAGAACACCTAGGAGAGAAGATTCGAGCAAACCTGGAGCCACTTAAACAATAGAAGTCCAATATCTCTTCTGCCAGGAATCCCAGGCATCTCAATGGGACCTTTCTGGTTAAATAAAAGATAAATAAATAAAAGTCCAATCTGCTTGTTTTGACAGTCAACAAAGCTACTGTTGACACCATCTCATATGCGGCAAATCTACAACTTAATTACAGCACAGCACTTCACCAAAGGCAAGCGAAAATGTTCAGGCCGGCCTGCTCTGCTTCTTTGTTTAAATCTCTCTTAAAAACGCATTATTTTAGTATTGCATTCTGCTGAACTGTTTTCTTTTTTGTGTTTGTTTTCATGCCTTTTTTCTGTTTAAGTGCATTTATGTTTTAACTTAATTTGTTACTGTGGTACTTTTTTCATTTCACAATTATTCTGGAAACAGGGGGGAAATAACTGGCCCGGCACCTGTAATGCTCACCAATTAACACGTTATTTCTCATATGTTTAAAACGTACAAAAAAACCAAGTGTAAAAATGACACATCGTGGTGTTATGGGGGTTATGTGCTCGACTGTTTTGTTGGCCAGGAGCGGAAACTTCCTGGGGGCTCCACTGGTTGCCTGGCTGCTTCCTTACTCTCTTGTTAAAAATCTCACAACCCCTCAAATTGATCTTGTGACCCCTTGTTGAGGTCCAAACCACCAGATTGGAAATGATAGAAGAATAAAGAGGGAGTATCTGTGTTTAAATGGGTGACCCCGCCAGTCTGTTGACTCTTCGAATTTGGACCAAACAGTATTAAATATAATCAAATGAGTTTATTTGACTTGGATTGTTTCTTCATCAGAGTCAGCTAATGTGCTCCAGAACTCCTCCTGCTCAACATTTTAACCAGCAAAGATTTCAGTCCAGTTTGATTCAGAACTGTTTCGATCCTTTACTGCAACGTTTCGGCTGGTTGTCAAAAATCAATCCAGTTATATCACGTAAGACAGCATTTACCGTGATTATATAGTTTGGCATTGTATTTGTTGAAAGTAAAAACATGAAGGTCAGTCGAAATCACGCAAACAGACACTTTAACACATTTTCTTGGGCAGAGAACTTGGAGAAAGTTTTCTGTGAGCAAGAGGTCAAGCAAGAGGTTAGTTCAAGCTGTTTTAATCAATGCAGTCATATCGTAGACAATAGGCCTGTTGCATGGACTCGAAATGGCTAAAATATATCTGCGGGAGCTTAATGTGATTATACATAAGTACCTCTGAGTCAGTGATTACTTCACTGGGAGCCAATGTGCCTAGTTTTTAAATCTCACTTTCTGTCCCAAACTTTCCCTTTTGGAATAAAAGCTACGTGGCGCAGCGTAAAACTAAAGTCAAAAAGTGCTGCAACCGAGTGACTCGAACTGTTTGACTTTTTCTGCTGTGAGAATCGTAAGTGCAGCAACATCAACCCGCCAAGCTAACATCAACCAAAACATGCAGAAATAAGTAGACACAAGTGTAGATTCTGCCCAGTCAGTCTAATCAATATGATGTTTTCCTGCACAGAGACTAATTACCCCTTTAACAAGCAGCATCCCTGTAGTGGTTGAGTCAGCACAAACTCCTGCAGTGCACACAAACATTGTACAAACCAAAATAACATTATTTTAAATTCTAGTGGAGGTCCCAAAGTTTAAAAAAACAAAACCAAATATGTTGGTTGAGGCTGATTTTGAGCGAAATGTGTATAAAATTATGCTCATGAATATTTCGATGACAGAATGGTGCAGCCATAAAAACATGGTTTTGAATATTTCATCCAGTTCAATGAGCTTTGATGAAGAGCTGGAACACACTGTTACAGAATATGTGATACTGTCAGATGATGGGTTTTTTTTTTAAAGCTACTTGAGGGGATACAAAAGGGAGAAAATGTATCTTCCGCAGGAAGCATGGCGGTAGAAAAGTCTCTGAAATGTCAGTGTAAAATCTTCTAATCTAAAAAATAAAGGCAAGGCGAAGCACAGAAAAGCTTTAGAATGACATTCAAAACAACAAGAATAAAATCAATTAAGACAGAACAAACTGAATTTCTAAAATTAGATAAAATGAAATAAAAAATTGTAATTTAGATTTGATTTTTAATTTAGATTTGAACAAAGGAAAAAGGAAAATGATGAACGATATTCATAGTATGGAAACTCGTATGGAAAATTCACAAGGTACTTAGACCGTCAAAACCTCGTGCAGGGAAATGACTAGTGGTCACACAGTTCTGTTCTGGACGTCTCTCAGTGGTGAATGTCAGGACAGGATGTTACTCTAGAAGCTGCGCATACTTGGCCACACTGACAGAAGATAAATGAAGGTTAATAAAGGTAAATGTTGCACATGAACATAGATCAGTGACTGAATCCACAATGGCTTACTTTGCAGCGCAGACTCCACAACTGTCTAAATTGCTGTTAAATGAAAGCGAGAGGGAAAACGGTGTTATTTATCAGAGAGTTTAAAGTGTCTGTCCCAGTTTATTTGTGTAAGAGATTCGTGGGCATGGACTGCCAGGCAAGCTGCAAATGGTGGTTAAGGATAATACCCACTGCCTCTGCTGCTGCCTTTGAGTCAGAAGGCTTTTAATCTAAATGAACATTGTATTCTTACACCCTTTGTGAAAGGAACAAGTTACAAAGTTGACCATATATATACTTAAGTTCAAGTGCAAGTTCAGCTAGCTACTGCCTTTATTGCAGCCAGCCACTGAGTCTCAAGAGATCTTGAGCCGGCAGCTCGCGGGCTCAGCAAGTAGAGCGTGTCGTCCATTAATTAAATTGTTCCGATTCCCAGCTCCTCTTGTCTACATGTCAAACATGTTAGGCCACTGCTTTGCATGCTATCCTGCTGCTATAGGTGTGTCAGTGCATGTGAATAAGGCGCAAAATTGTAGAGCGCTTTGGATAAAAGAAAAATGAAGTAACAAAATATACTAAGACTCCGTAGCCAAGGTCTGTTGTGATAGGATAACCTTTTCGGATTAAGACCATTGCAGACATTCACAGAATATAAGGCCATGTTCAGACCAACAATACAGCCACTACATACATTGTAATGAGATCATGCTGGTGTCTCCTAGAACTATGTTTACAAATATATTGTAAAATTAGTAGTATGCTTCTCCAATTACATTTTTTATCAACACAATGAGGAATTGTTATTAATAAATGCATTTGCTAAGTTGCTAAATGCTCATACAGGACTTAGATGTGCACCCCTCTCTCTGGTTTCAAAGTCCGAAGCTTTGTACGCAATGGGTTTCTAATTGTAAAGAACTGTAGGGAATTAGCTTCTCTGATCACAAGATGAAGTTTGGTCCTGTCACCGACAGCATGGTAGGAAATTGTTCTTTTACACGCAGTGTAAGGGAAGCAGCACTTTGTGATTGAAAAGTAGAAGGTTTAGTCAATATTTACTCTAAAATAAACAGCTACCGTGTTTGTAGCCTGTCTTTTCCAGTAAATAAAGTGATTTTATTCTCAGTGGTGCACCTGATTGTGCTCCTCCACATGGCTGCACTGCTCAGAATGCACAACAGTCCCTCTGTCACAGACTTTCCTCTTCCTCTTGACAGGAGCTGACATGGTCGTCACCCGCCCTCTCTGCTGCCTTGTGCATGCTATTGGCATACTGATCTCCTGTCTCTATGTGTTGTGTTTGTTAATCTGTTCGCTATTCATGCCCTACTGCCCAAACTGTTAATTACCCACTAGGTATAGTTCCCCAGTGCTTCCTGGCTAGTGTTATGCTAAGCTCAACTAATTGTCTCCTCGCTCTAGTTTTATATTTCGTGTACAGTCATGAGAGTGGTGTCAATCTTCTCATCTAACTTTTGGCAAGAAAGCAAATGTTATTCGCATAAGTATTTCTTTACAGCAAAGCATGGTGTTGCCTTCTTGGATGGTTTTAGAGGCCTTGGGAGATACAGCTATGCAGTATTTCACAATAAAAGAAATTCCACCACCTCTGACCATGAGTTGTAATGAGTTGAAGGAAGTAAACCAACTTCTTAATGATGCTACAACAGAAAGACATTAACATGACACCCAGTGTCTCATTAGTCGACTCAGCCACCTACTGCATAGTATACACAGCAACAGTGCTTACAGTCAATACTGTAAACCAACAGCCTGCATAGCATGCACTTTCATCATTTGTAGGCAAGAATGATTAATTCCAGGGTACAAACAACACATTTTTACACAAAAAATGTACCCCTGATACCTGCTGCATTCTGTATAGATCATGTATGGACATTTTGGAGAAGTTATCTGGCTGAGCTAGACCACAAATTGTACCTCAGACAGCTGCCGATCCAACATGCTGGATTGGTAAAGGCGCAGATCCAGACAGATACTCTTTTTCTTTGTCAATGTCATTATGGAAATTCTGTGTTTCCGCTATCAGTTATATTCATTCTGTTATGTTCATTTTGTGCCACAGCCATCCCTGGCATCATGTTACTTTACATAAAAATGATTCCAGTGAGTTCCATGCAGAGAGGTGTACAGATTTTAAATTTGGGAAATCAGTATCAGGAGAGAAAAAGTCGGATCGGTGTATCCTTAATACTTGCTCCAGTACACTCCACAGTACAGTAAAATGTTTATGACAAGCTTAAAGATGTCATGTCTGTAATCTAAAATCTGATAATATATTGCATTTGAATCTAACTCTTAATAACTTAATAGCTATGTTTATTCTTGTCATACTCTTCTTTCAGACGTGCCATTTCTGTCCACTTCTTGTCATGAAAAATGAAGGTTACACTGAAAACTTGAATGCATGTTTGGCTTTTAAAAGTCTGAAAAAGTTTGCATAATTGCTTCAATTTATCGATTGTGTGCAGGGGCTTCCATTTCAGCATGTTGAGTACACCATATAAAAGATTCCCATAAACATTCAAGGTAAAAGGATAATTAAAAAGACCTAATCAAGGCAAATTCAGTCCACACTATGAGGAATCTTTTTTCAGTAATATCACACAACTGTGCACTCCTCTAAGCTCTGAGCACACACTATCTGAGCCTGAGCCAATAGGTAATATCTGAGGCTCTGTATAATGGAGAAAAGCTGAAGCATGATGAAGCCTCAGGATCCGACTACATAATGAAGAGAGGCAAGAATTCAGGTGGGACAATTTCCACATTTACTATTTATCTATTCCCTCCTGTATTGGGCAAAGTGAGAGCTGTTTTCTCCTGCAAAAGAACAACCCGGCCCACTGAGTACAATTAGCACGCAAGAAGCTATGCAGAAGACTAAATCCCCGATTTCTTTTACGTACTGGAAGACCTTACAGGCAATGCTGATAAGCCGAACAGGGACTGACAGGAGACTTTTAGCAACATCATACCTTGATCACTGTTGGATTCAAATCCCATAATGTTATTGCAGAGGTTATGAATAAAACACACATAGCTCCATCCACCTCTAGCCGAAACCAGCCAGCAATCAGATTTTTTTCATAAAACGTGAAGGTGCACAGACATGGATGGTGTTTCACCTTTTTTAGCTATGCTAACAGTGCGGCTCTAGGGCTAAGGACGGCGATGTTGGTCGGTCCACCACTTTGGTCCTGGCTGAAATATCTCAACAACTATTGGATTGGATTGCCGTGACATTTAGCACCGACATTCATTGTCCCCAGAGAATGAATCCTATTGACCTGGGTAATCCCCTGAACCTTCCTCTAGAGCCACCGTGAGGTTGACATTTTTTGTTTCTGATGCTCACAACATGATAAAACCTTCTTAAATAGGATGCCAAAGACCTTTATTCTGAGCCCACCCTCTGGCACATTATTACAGTTACTTCCCCATGACTGCTAAAGATCAAAAATCTAATTCTGGACCTCAGCTTGATATTTCTTACAGTTTAGTTTTCTCTACAATGAGCCTTGCAGCCTCAAAGAGCCATTAACGTGGCTGTAGACTCTGTCTTGTCCTTTTCAGCAGCACACGTCTAACAAAGCCATCTTCACTGCAAAGCTTTTGTTCGTTGTATCACCACACTCTCTCTCCCAAGGCGAAATAGCAGTCAGCTGGATGTAACTCCAGTTCTATGTGCATAACACAGTTAAATGCTGCTCCTGTCAACTGATAAGAACGACAAGTTTTGAGCGAATTATTTTCTTCTCATGTAATAAGATATTATTAACTCTTTGGCATTTAAAAAAGTGTTTTTCAAAAGGTTATTCAGGAAAAGTACATATAATTCTGTGTGATATTAACGTTAGCCTGAGTATACCTAATTATGCAGCGTGTTTCTTATATGTTTCTTACCCTCAACAGCCTGCCAGAGAGAACAATTCCTAACAGGCTCTGCTTCAAAATGACATTTCCATCATTTATAATGAAATGAAATCTGAAAGTATTAGATCTAGTATTACAGTCCCTTTTGAAATAGACCTCTTTATTTCCCTCCTCAGGGGCACCTCAGACTCCTTCATCATTATTGAGCTTCACATGCTGAACAGAGTTGATACTAACCTTACCAGCCTTATCGATCCCTTCCCATCCTGCTTTTTGAATGGGAGTCTGTGCTCTGTCTGACAGTGTTTTACCAATCGTCAATATCTCCAATAACACCGACAGCAGCGACTTTACAATCCCCGATAACTCCTTCAGCTGCGAGGATTCAACTTGGCTTTAGAAAAGGTCTAAAATGGAAACACTTTCATAGCGCGGTGCTTGCTTCTCAGTAATACAGTATTTAACTGGGTGCAGACCTTTGGCGGTCTAAAGGTTTTACTGTGGACTACTGTGAATTTGAACTGTTGGTACTACATGTGAATATGGACTGACAGCTCAGATATGTACAGCTCTTTGAAGATGTTCTAAAAGTTATTTCATTATATCTTTTTAACTCAAGCAAATTGTCAGTTTAAAGTGAAACACTGTCATTGATGCTGCCATATGTTTATGTAGTCTAGAACTGGGGTAAATGGGGTATCTATAAATACAAAACTTGAGAAAAGTGTGAAAAAAATAAAACGTCACATCACACATACAGTGGGGCAAAAAAGTATTTAGTCAGCCACCAATTGTGCAAGTTCTCCCACTTAAAAAGATGAGGGA